>JAJTIZ010000138.1:0-93581 GCA_021365335.1 Phaeosphaeriaceae sp. PMI808
AGCTCAGGTTTGGGATGCTGAATTCGCACGTCATTGGGCACCTACATCTGTATCAGAGCTGCTTCTGTACTTAGGAATCGTTGTCTACATGCGTGTACACCCAGAAGCTTCTATTAAAGAGTACTGGATTCAGACACATACATACGCACCTACCCACTGATAAGTAAGGTTATAGGACAAACACGATAGGAGGTGTCTGAGTATATTCGTGCGTGCTGTAGTTAGTATTGGACACTAGGTAGGTGCCTCTGTGTTAACGAATCAATTATTCGATTCACTAGCCGCTTAAACGAAATTGTCAATATTAAAACAAAGCCAACGCCTACTGGCTGCAAGATCTAGGATTTGACGAACGACGCGTGGGTGTACGATTGGCTATTCCACGCTAAAGGTGCTGACCGTGGCCTTGTAGCGTTAAGCAATGACAAGGATTTACAGCATTTAACAAATATAGTCTATTCCAGCTACTCTCGTACTCCGTTATGAGCTCAAGCCAAATCGACACGTTGTCTGGTTTGGCAACTTGTTTACAACGATCCCTCTCCTCGAACTGTTGCGATCAAAGAGCATTAGCGCTGCGGGGACTGTCCGGACGACAAATACAAAACGAGAAGACGACAAGGGCGCCTCTACTCCTGCTCCTGGACTCGAATCAGCACCTACTCGAGCACCTACTACTCGAGTACCGCGCTCTAACGCGCGCGTACTTAAAAAGCTGTCAAAAGAGCATTTTGACAAAGCTCTTGCAGACGTTAAGACGTATCACTTAAAGAGTCTTGATTGGGGCACGTCATATTAGGGTCTCTCTCTCTCGAAGACTGTCTTAGAGATAGCTTGGAAGGATAGTTAAGTTATTCTATTTGCCTCAACTGTAGGAGATCCATTAGAGATAATTGTACGCAATCGAAACGCCCTCAGCCTATACTAGAAAACAGGAAGGCTGTTTAGTAGGGATGGGGCAATCTCCCTATAGTTCCTCAATCGATTCCATTGCTCATTAATGAATACAATCACTATAAAACTATTGCCAACCGGCCATCAATCGCGGCAGAGTGCCGTGCGTACCTTCATCCGGATATTTAAGGGACCTCCCATTAGACCGCGATGTCCAAGACACGGATAAGGACGGATCTTGTCCTATTTGCATTGGACTAACGCCGTCTAACTCATCTGATTAGACTTGTCAGTTCCCCAACTTAGAGTGAGAGATTACGCTTGAGCCTGCTCGCGAGCGGCCTCTCCGAGATCCAGAAATTTACTAAACAAAGCTAATTTAGTTTTATATAGGTCTGGTGGTTGGTTAAGACACGCACAATGTATCGCTTTTTGAGGCTTTAAAGATCCGAAGGTATAACATGCTAAGATCGACGACGGGAATCTCTTTGCAATGGATATCGAGGACGAAATATAAACGGGAGGGGGGGCTTCCAAAACGTATATGTGTATGGTAATCATCAGTTAAGAGATTCTGCGATGCAAGGAAAGCTGTAACCATCACTCTTTGGTCTTGTGTGTATGCCGGCCGGTCACGACATTGAAGGACCATCCGCTTCGGAGTAACCTGACTCATCGTGACCCAAGATACCGGCGGCGGAAGGCCAAGCTATACAGCTTAGGGGGTAATATAAAGGAGAGACGGTGATGGACTGACTAGGGTTGTAGAATCGCGGGATCGGATATGAAAGAGTGGTGAATGCTAGAGAGAACACATTGTCACGTGCTAGCCCGCCCGTTTCTTGGCAGATCCTCGCCAGTATCTTCAAACAGCAAGAATTCAATTTTTGGAAAACCCATCACAAAAGCATCAAAATACATCTGCACGCAGCCCTAGCGGTCTCTACAGGCCATCGCGCATCCCTCTGCGTCGATTCGGCCCTGCAAGCCGCACAACATGACACGTTTGTGGGACACAGCAACAGCCATCTAGCCGCGAGACAGCAATACGAGGGCAACGACGGAGCCCAAACTCTTTGTACACAGCTAAAATCCACAATAAACAGTCACTGATGGGTTTCCTGGTCAGCCCATCGCCAATCAGCAATGTTTGCGACGTCCCACCTCGACCTGCCCGCGGCTGAACGGCATCATCTCTTGAATGAATTGCTTCACAGACACTCGGCATGCTACTATCGGTGCCACCTCAATACTACAGATCACCAGACAGCCCGCTGCAGAGAAAACGCGGCTGAAACCGAATAGGATCAAATCAATCAATCAAGCAAGCCACGGGGTTAACGAGGGGCGCTAGGCTTTTTCGCTAGGGAAGATGAGGTCTTGAGAGTAGGTGTTGGTGCCAGTTACAAAGTAGCTTTAACCCTATGGTAGGCAAGACTCACATCACCCCACCAAGCCGGGTCAATGCGGGGTTTCGAAATCTTAACGCTTGTATCTCGCCCTTTGATCCCTAAGAACATCGTCGTCACTCCATTAAATCTAGACTTGGTTCGACCTTTTTACTTCACGGTTTGTCGTGGGCAGGACATATCCACTTGAAACCTTTTTCTCTTCTTACAACAGCTTTGCTTGTGGTTCAGAAGGTCCTTCTGCATTGGAATTCCAGCCCCTGCATCCCATAATTGAACTTGATTAGGAAATCTAACACACGTTGGAGCGCTCCTCGCCTCATTTTGTTTGGACTTGCCTCAACTACCCGCAATCAGGCTCTACCTGAACAAGCCAGAGTCTGCTATTTTTTGACTTTCCTTGAAATGCAAAGTCGATCGATTGCTGAGATTCCTGTGTAACGTACCCCGCACAAAGGAATCAGAAGGTATGCTGCAAAATCCTCAACACAATAATTCTACAGTGGCAAATTCTAATGATTCTACCTCCAACATAACCATAGTAAAGTCTTGTTCGCGATGGTTCCAACCGCTCGTTCAGCGGTTTCAGTGGAGCGTATCTCTATCCCAGAGGCCCTCCCAGCATTCATACACAGCCTAATCGGGCTTCCGAACAACCCCGCATCTCTCTATCTTTCCATCAACTCTCGCAGCCTCATCATCTACATCGCCCCATCCTTAAAAGTCAATGTAATCGACCTGTCACATCTCAGCGCCGCCTTACGCCAGGAGAACGAAAGCGCATCCGCCTTGAAATCTTTCCTAGAAACTGGCACGGTAACGAAGGTCTTCTTCGATGCGCGTGTGCCGGCCAAAATTCTTTTTGACCGCTGCGATATCAAGCTAGCCAACGAGGTGCGATACACTTGATCTCATGCTCAGCATGGATATTGATTGTGACTTCTAGAATTGCACTAAGCGAGCATACATCCATGAAGTGCAGATGATGGAGCTAGCGCTGCGCCAGAAAGACACGGACCGCGAGTGGCTGGCAGGACTCGACAAGTGTATCACACAGGATTCGGGCCTTGACATCGACAAGCTCATGCCCGATAGTCCGGACGGAGGCGCAGGGTTCGACAAGAGGATCTTGCATCTACCAGTCTTATGGAAGAAATATCACAACCAGTTGGTCAAAGGCCGTTTTGGAGTCGGGGGGTCGTTTTGGGTCGCTATGATTCGAGAAGCAACACAGAAGCGATTGGAAGTATCGCGCGGTGAGAAGCACAGAGGCTATGATGTCAATAGTGCGAGAAGTGGTTGGGACAAAGACAGTATTGAGGAGCAGATTGATTCTTGGAATGACGATGTCATGATGGATGCGAATACTCAAGGCGAGTTCCCTGGTGGCGCGGAACATTGGGCGCAATTCGATCTGTTATGATAAGGCTCGTCTCCTATAGCAGCCATAACTGGTCTAATTAAGATATACATTGCGTGACGTTGACCATTCGGAGTTTCTTGACCATCTCAGCTACTACCTCTTGACAGACACTGGCTCTCTAGCTCTTTACTGATAGCAGCGCCGACTGCGAGTTGGAGAAGATGTGGATGCTCGATGCTGGTATGGGACGGCCGTCGCTATCGAGCGCTACGCACGACGGGCTCTATGGCTAGTTGGCTGCTTTACTAATCGCAAATAATTTGGTGAGATGTGCGTCCGCTTGCTCGAGCTTGCTACTGTCTTCGAGACGCACACTCGTGACGGTTTAGTATACACCCTGATGCCTGCCCTGCTGTTGCATACGGACGCGTCTACGTATAAATCTACTTGTCCCGGCTGGTAGTCCTCGATGATGGCTCGCGCCTGTTTTTCATTTTCACGGATTACTACCTCTGGCCGCAGAAAGGGACTGTTATCGTGCTATAGTAGGGGTGCAAAGCAATTGCGGTTCACGATGCGCCGACGGGAATGATCGACAGGACGAGCACCACATGGTATTTTTGGTTGGACGTTTGGCATGAAGGAGACCTTTCCCTGAAGATCTATGTCACCAAAGTTAGGATTGTACAGCGAAAGGACAGAAGCACGAGATGTTTGAACAGGATTTTTTTTCCGGGGTGAAGCCGGTTTCGCTAGCGACTATACAATAGTGGTTGAGGGGAAACGGCAGGCCTTGTTTACGGGAGTGAAGTGGGGCGGCGCGGAACCCTTGGTTCCCTAAGCGAAGAATTATTATTGCTCGGCTCATAATCTCACAATAATCGTCCAAAAATAATCAGCACACCAAACAGAGCCTTATTCATCCCTTAATCCAAATACCCAAGGTTGCTGAGTCCGCGTCCCGCATGTGCTTCTATGGACCGTAGAATGTTTGTGTAATTGCAAACGCACGCTAACCCAAGACGCCCATCTGTCTTTACAAGTTAGTGGGAAGTTCCGTGAGGCGTATTGCATGAACGGGACGGCAAACGTGCCAGTGCGGGAATGGCGAAGGGACCGTCCCAACCGAATGACTGGACGATGAACCACCAGATGTATAACTAAAGTCAACTTTCGAATTAGTACGTTATTCACCCTGTGTAAAACAATGAACACAACTCTCAACAGCACTCCGCTGAATTTACTATGGAATACTTACTCGCAAGAGACAGATAACCGGATTGAAGATGATCATGGCGGAAAAGGTGCCTCTGGCAGCTGAGACCCTATTGTCATGCAGATGGTCATTGCACGTCAGCCATAGTGATGGTCGTTAGTCAATGCAACTCCACATAGATTGGATTTGGGCGGTTGACCTTGGTCACGCAACAGGCATCGCCTAACAGGCCAACGCATTTAATATTTAGGTATTTTAGAGTTATTTTTCTGTAATCTTGGTACTCTGTGGATCGCCGTTCGTTTGGTGAGAGCAGTGGGCCTCGGGGGGGCGGGCCCATGTCGGAAAGGCGTTTGAATAGTTGTATAAATGTCATTTGGCTTGGTGGCTTGGTGACGCGTATGCTGTGCTCCTGTCTGGACAGCTTCCCCTCCATCATCTGAAGGTTCCATTCCTCCGGCAATTTCTCCGCAAACTTTAAAACAAGTAAGCTTGCAATGCACTGGCCTGACTCTTGGCGAAGCATTCTTTTATGCATCTGGGAAACTTTCCTGAATGTGGCTGCGGCTGAGACCCAATGCACAAATTCTCGGGTCTTTGATGTGGCACTCGGTTAAGAAGCCAATTGGCTAGTCGAATATAAACCCAAAGGTGTGAAATGGGGGTCGGAACGCGCAGTACAATAGCTAAGGCGCATGAATCTAAAACTAAGGGTCGAATCGTTTGTTGTTGGAGGACATAATATATTTTCTCGTGCCCCTTATCTTACCTTGTAAGATGTATTATCTAAGTAGCAGGTATCCTCACCAGTAACATCTCACATTTGAAGCCTTATGTATCTTTGGAGTATCCGAGAGTCTTAGAATCACCACTATTCTCCCGATCGACTGTTCATGCACTCTGCTCGTTTGGTTGCTTTTGTGGATGGCCTAGGCGTTGAGACCAACTGAGCGGGACATCGGAGGCGGTAACCCAATCGTGTTCAGCCACTAAGGGGACACGGCCGCCTTTATTCGCGGATTCACACCTGAGACGGTAGAGGGAAACGCTCACATGAATTCTCTCCACGGAAGTTAGCGCAATCCACAGCCCATCTAGGGGGCGCTCAGCTTACAGCCACAATCGTGATCAATGTCGTCCACACTGCAGCCGTTCAAGACTATCTTTGATTCAATACGCAGGGGTGGTTTAATTGGATCAAACTTTGAACACCGGAATGGGATGAATTTCGAAACCCCCTGGTCACAACTGTCGCCATGAGATGGTATATAAACATACTTGTTAGCAACATAACGACTAGTTTTCTTGGAGTCCGAAAATATCCCTACTAACCAACCTTTTGTCTTCTCTTTCCTTTGAGCAAAGGCACGTCTGTTTCTGAGCTGCCCTATACCAGACACGAACATGGATCAGCATATCCCTACCGTGGATGACAACCTCGGCCCCCATGTTCTGGCCATTTGCACCCCAATCTTGGCTATTGCGCTTCTCCTGTATTTAGTTAGGATTATCTCCCGTACAACCCCGACCTTCAGACTGGACTATGCAGATTACATAATCTCGCTGGCTGTTGTAAGCATTACGCCTTCTCGTTTACTTGTGCAGGCGAGCTTACGCCTTGGGGCAGTTATGCGAAATTGTCACTTACTCATTTTTCATTGCTATGATGGTCTTCGGGTTTGGACGTCACACCTCCTACTTATCAGTTGATGATATCAAAAAGATTCGTTTGTGTTCATTCTCAATTGGATTGGTAGGCCAAATTGCGTCGGGATTGGCCCGTATTTCTATACCGGCTTTGCTTGTTCAATTTGGAACATCACGTACTTGGAGAATATCCCTCTGGTCGGCGATCGCCATACAGGCAGTACTGCTGGTTGCCAGCCAGATACTCCTCTTGTGCAGCTGTCGGCCTATTCAAGCATTATGGGAGGTAGTTCCCGATGCAAAATGTCTTCCTTCCGGTGTTCAGTGGACAACTGGATATATATATTCTGGTAAGTGGGATAAAAATCTTGATTCAGCTGCTCTTGACTAACCTAACTAATGAGTAGGGATCACTCTGGCAGCGGATTGCATTTGCGCGGTCGCACCACTCTTTGTTGTGCTAAAGTTAAGTCGATCATCTATCGAGCGGGCGCTCATGTGCTGTTCAATGGCGCTCGGAGTCGTTGCAACTATAGCAACCGCAATGCGTATCAAGCATATGCGAGCATGGCAGAACTCACCCTCCGGAGATTTTCGAGCTATTTTCCCACTGTACTTCTTGACTAGGGTCGAGGAGCTCGCTCTGCTAGTAGCTGCTTCCGCCCCGTTCTTAAAGCCGGCAATCGAGCGTCTCCTTTGCAAATGGGGCATGCCTACTTTCCGGAACCGTGTGAGAGAATTGAACTCCCATCACATTGCTCCTAATGTCGAGCACAATCCCGATCCCAAGAAGAAGTGGTACAAATTACAATCACTAAAGGAGCAAAGTACCAGCTCCAGTGCCAAGGTAGTGGAGGAAGGAAAAGGTAGTGAGGCGGACTGGAACTCGGCGAAGTCCACCCCGTCCAAGGAGCCTAAGAGTACCCGCGTGTAAACCTTCGTTCTTAGCGCTCACTTACTATCTATATTTACTCTCTTTCAATGTACCCATCTCTACCCTCTGACGTACATTGGCTGGGCTGCCGATACTAAGCAATGTCGATTCTGGCCTTGCGTTACCGCTAAAGTTGGTCAATCGTAGACGACGGGAATGGGCGGTGACTCTTTCTAGTATACGTACTGACACTATCAAGACCCGGACGCTCGTCGGTTAGCCCAGGAATGAGATGGTCTGCCACTCGCTCTCGCCACAGCCGGTGCCTATCTCCACTAGGTGTCAACTAGCTTCGCCGACTATCTTCGATCGTACAAAGAATCATGGCTTCGGCTGCAGCAGAAGGTCCCGCAGCTGCTTTCGTACGAAGACTGAGCGCTCTATTCAAGGTGGGGCATCTCACTCGAGCATGTCAAGCGGCAGAGCTCGCTCGCAGCCAAGCTTCCGCAGCTGTGGGCGTACTTTGACAATTAAGACGTTTGGTTTGAGCCTCTGTAGGAAAGTCGGTGAGACGGTCCAGGGTGGTTCTCGGAGCTAACGCAAGACCAACTTAGCTTCGATGAGGCGGTAAGAGTGCTCTGCGACCATGCGCTGGTCGAAGCAGATGCTGCGTTTAGAGACGATAGCATGAAGGCGTAGGGATACAGCATGCGTAGCTGCGTGCACTTGTGGACGATACATGTAGTAAATGAGAAGTAAGATGGTGTAATGGCTAGGCTTGCAATAAGATGTGTAGGCATGCACGTGCCCGAGAAAGACGTGCTATGGTACTGATTTATTGACCACTTGGCTATCTATGCTCGCTCCGCCTGTGTCTTGCACTATCTCTTGAGTGTTGTCCTGAGTGGGTGGAGCCTTGGAGGTGCCTCTGCTAGTGGGCGCCTGTATAGACGGCGTTCTCTCGTCGACTGCTGCTCTGGTCTGTGTTGGTAAGACTATTACTGTGTGCTATTTCTTCTGCTAGGCCACTGACTTACGTATTAACACCGCTGCTGTAGTGCTGCGAGGGCTGTTGTACTTACTCGTCGAGTAGTAACTATTACTAGTCTCGCTTGTTTGTAAGAAGTACGACCGCGCGGGAAAATCCTTGTTTGAGGATGTAAATGCCTGGACTACCTTAATAGATATCCTTGTAGACGTTCTGTGGTACCTGAACTTAGGTACTACGTACTTGCTTATTGATGCGCTAGATGAGCACGCTCCACGTAGCGATGCCTGCTACGGCACAGTGAGAGATTACCCATCACTTCAAGGTACTTGGCTGAAAACTTTCTTGCCAAGTGCTCTACATCTCTAAGTGTGCATAAGCGATGTCAAGCTTTGAACTTATCACATCCTCTTCGGTAGAATTCCCTGGTTTCTGAAGATGTACAAGGCAAAATTCACGCCGAAGTCTATTTAAAACGCTCTGGAACAATCTAAAGCCCCGTAATATACCTGGGCGAGTATACCGACTTTGCATATTGGCTACAGTGAGACGGCTCGTGCCAGGTTCTGAAGATGTCCGACCTAAGTGACTTTTGCTCTTTCAGGAATATGTCTTGAAGTACATTTTCGAGAACTTCATCCTCTCCTGGTAAAGCATCTATTGAAAGTATGCTTCCTCGATTACTGCTCGCTGCTTTTGCGCTGGGCACTTGTAGCGTCAATGCTGCCTTTAATCTCCTCAGTGGTTTTGATGCCACAATCCAGGTCAACTTTGGCATCTCGGAGAAGTGTATGACTGCTCTGTATGTGTACAACCTCAAATGCTAGTTGGTTGATGCGAGATATAACTGACCAATGCTCAAGTAATACTACAATCGGTTGCGATGAAGCTAATGCCAAGATGGCTGCCATGGGCATGGACGAGAATTATTGGTATCAAGAGAATATTACTGCCCTGTGCACAGCACGATGTCGTGGTTCTATGAGCAACTGGCTGAATTTGGTTGGTACCGACTGTGCCACCGATACGGTCACACAAGCCGGCATCGTGGTGCAAGCAAAAGCTATCGCACTCTAATACACACATGCTTTCGACCTAGCTTGTCTAAGGAGCTCGTAAGCGTGTAATCCCGCATCTTCTTACTGGCAGCTTACAGCATGTAGCACTTTGGAATGATGTTTCCTTGAGTCACAGGAGTGGGTTGGAAGTGAGCTTGTCAGATACGATCCTGATATGTGCGCAGACGACAGCCCGCCAGCTATTTGCGAGGATGAGGACTTTGATGTAGAAGATGTTGACCCTGCTTTTATGTCGATCACTAGACTCTACGACAAGTCCTTGTACTGCAACGAGTGTTTTCTCAAGATTTGGAGGCAACGGTTACTCTCACCATTCCTCACTTCCGGGAACTGGACCCAATTCCGCATTGATCAGTTCGATTCTTTACAGAACAACTGCTCTACTTCGATGCGTTACACAACATCGAAACAGACCTTATTTGTTGGTGAGGCAACTATCAAACTAACACCAACAACTAGCGGTGCGATCACAACAGGCGTGGCTGCCACTGTAACCTGCACGGGAGGGGTCATACGGCCTTCGGTGACACCTCAATACTGTAACAATCTGGTAGACATGTACAAAGTCTCATCGGGAGACTTGAAAATTATCACCAAGGATGAGGGATGCGAATTCAAAGGCGCCATTTGCATACCGCTACCATGCGTAAGTTTGATAATTCATACTACGTACGGCATATTCACTACCTTATACTCATGCTCATTGTAGGAGATCCGTGTCATCAAAACCTACACCGAAACCTACCAGAATATTGCAAAGCAGCTGTCAAATGCAACTCATCCCGTTGCACAAGAGCAATTCTTAGCCTGGAACCCATACCTCCAAGGCAGCTGTGATGCCATTGCCATCGACCAGCGTATCTGTGTGGGGTAAGTGGCACTCTACACGTTATAGCAATGTTCTGACAAATGCAGGCCCCCGGGCGGGTATTGGGTATCTAATTCCACGATCGTAGCACCACCGAGTGGATCGCAAGTATATCAGACCACGGCCATACCCGCTCTGCCAACACAGTCAGGTTCCATTGAGGATTGCGGTCGCTATCACTCAGTGGTCGACGGCGACACATGCAACCTCGTATGTCTCCTTTATGGCATTACCTTCTCGGCTCTTCGCAAGTTCAACACATACATAAACGATGGATGCACAAACATCTGGCTCAAGTCATCAGTATGCGTAGGGCAAGTCACTGCGCAAGCAGTCTCCAAAGATGGCTCATGTGGGCCTAAAGCCGGAGGCGCCATTTGCACGGGTAGCGGTTTTGGATCTTGCTGCGGTGTCAGTGGCTACTGTGGCGATACTGTGGATCACTGTAGCCCGGGTGCGTGTTATTCTGGCGCGTGCACTGGATCTGCTACGAGCACTTTGGATGGTTCTTGTGGACCCAATGCAGACGGTTCGACATGTGATAATCCTAGATTTGGGCCATGCTGCAGCATCTACGGCTACTGTTGCAATGACACTTCTTTCTGTGGTACTGGAAATTGGTACGTCCTCACTCACACTCTGCTTTCAAGATACTGACTAAAGTGTGATAGTTTCTCCGGTGCGTGCAATGCAGACATTGGTGGGCCTTCCATTACAGGCGAATGTGGGCCGTTGTTCCAAGGAAACAAAACATGTGCTGGAACGCAGTTTGGTGCATGTTGTAGTCAACATGGATATTGTGGAAATGGGGAGGATTATTGCAAGAGAGCAAATTGTTATTCTGGGTCTTGTACCCAATGAGGTGTTAATTTATGCGCCTAGCCTTCGCGCTTACAAGGGCATGGCCTGCCACCTTATAAGAGGGCGTCGCTCAACCGCAAACATTCACTATTTACACCGTGACCGCCTCTTACCATGGACGTCGACAAATGCGTCGAATTGCACAACAAGATTCTTGAACATGGCTGGTTGCGTTCAGGTAAGACCATCGAGGACTTTGGGCAAAATCGCCAGACATGGTTCGACCATCATGGCGACCAGGCTGAAGCAATTTCCGACTTACTCTCGCCCGATCTCGTCGCATTTCTTGAACGAGCGTATGCAATTGACTGCGAGGATGGGCATTCATTTTTCTACTTCGTTGGCGGTCTTTCCGGCCCTGTCAATATCCAAGAACAAATGGAGGTTCTCAACTCGGTGTGTGAGGAGGAGGGCGAAACTCGATATGTTCTACTGTATATCATGAACTACTCTTTTGGGTCGCACCCGGTGGGTTTGATGTGAGTTGTCCTTGGGCAATATTCTTAGCTATTATACCATGGACTATCTAAATCTTATAGATTTGATCAGGATGAGGACACTGCAATTATGTGTGTGGATCTAGACGACACCGACACGATTCAGAATGGCCGGACGCCATGGTTTCCTCTCGAAACAGTGCTCGAGGCATGGCTAGACATGATCGAGCAAGGAAAGGTTGTTGCCACTCCCGAGGCAGACGACGTAGAAAAACCATGGATGCTCGCTCCCTACAGCCCTAAGATCTTGCAAGATACCGTGGACCTCTTTAATGCTCTGGTGAGAGAAATTGAATCGCGTTTACCTGGAGGAAGCACTGGCACGGGAGATGACTCGCCCCCGTTCATCGAAGAAGCGATACTCGATACATCCAACCCACAACGGGGATTTGCTTATCACTTTGCTCAGAAGGCGAAACGACCGCAGTTCCGTTACATCGCTCCAGGCTTAGAGATCCCAACCTCTTCAGATGACACTGCGCAGACATTTGCGTCCCTTCGATCTGATGCCGAAGACATCGAGATACTACCTCTCCTGCTCTTTCGCGCAGTTGACAACGTCGCGCTATGCATGGCACCAGCATCCGGAGATGAGTGTCCGTTTGGCCACCCTTTCAATGGGTTTGACAAGTACCCCGCAGGTTTATACCTGTCATGCACGAGTTCATCGTACAAGAACAGCTTCGAGGATGAAAGCATACTAGTACTGCCGTTCCGCATTGGTGCAAGGGGCTACGCTCGGAAAAGCGACGGTACGCGCTTTGGGGAAAACACAAGTGATACGGATGATCACGTGGAACCGAGTGACACATTTTCAGATGTGTATCAGTCAGGCCATCAGCCCTTCACTGAGGGCCATCAAGTGCGGCTGTTCTGTGTACTCGAGAATTGGCTTGGTATGGTCCAGAGGGGTGACTGGAAGGTTGATGCGAACGGAGTCATGGGCGGCATCGATGAGTGGAAGAAAGCAGACACGGAGGAGTCATGGGAGAAATATGTAATCCCACCTACCTGGTAAAAGATAGTTTGGGTAAGGGAATGTCGATGGCTGATATGGCTATTACATAAAGGATCTAGCTCAGTAGCTGCAAGCTCTAATACTCCTATCCCATACAAGCAAGAATACAAGGATATCGTAGGCTGTTTTGATGCGTCCGTCGGACTTTATCTTCAAGCCTTGGTCCGTTTTATATATCGTTAGGAAGCGCTGCTAGATGCGTTCTCCGTCACGACAACTGCTCACATCAAAAACTCTTGAACTTTACCCTCGTAGTACTTATCGCCGATTGAAGGTGGGTATGATTCTGTCAAGAGAAACTTTGCTTATATCGTGTAGAACTGAATAAGTAACATACAAACTGGTATGAGAGATGCCATTGCAACTTGCTCTAGGCCAAGAAGTTCTAGAGCTGTTCCTGTCATCTTAGCTCATACGTGAGAATAAGCGTTTTAGTATTAGGCTCGGGGCCAAAAAACGTATATTTTTAGCTTTAATCTATTTCGCCGAAGGGTTTCTCCAGTTCCGAGAGCTGATTTCGGCAGTTCTAGCCTTTTGAAGTCATCAGGTACACAATGGAAGGCTCAAGGGTACAGTTTCGATTTTTTTTCTCTCATTGAGGGTTGCGTCCTAAAAAAAATCGCGAGGCGCTGTCAACTACTCCTATTCTACAGCCGGCGCGACTGTTAGATCGCCTCGCGCTATCGACAAGCGGCGGCTACCCCCCGCCCCACTGTTTACCATGACCCGAAAGTTACTCTTCATATTGTACGGTAGCCTCGCGGCGGCGCAACATGCACCCGTTGGCGAACCGTCTGGTAATCCCATCAGTCGGCCCCTGAACGAAGTGCGTACAGACAAACGCCACAAACCTGATTTGCACCGCCACTAATACACCCGGACAAGATTGTGACTGCCTGCAGACCATTTACCATCGCCTGGCAACCCACAACGTCCAACACCATCAGTTTGGTCCTGCTCCTCGGACCCGCAAATAACGTCCGTCCCATTTCGACTATCATTACAGGCATTGCCAACTCAGGGTCCTATGTCTGGACCCCGAGCGGTGCGCTCGAAGCAGATACAACCCATTATGGCTTACAGCTCATCGACGACGTGACGGGGCAATACCAGTATTCAACACAATTTGGAATTGCAAAGGGGTCAAATTGTGATAGCGCTGCCTCTCCCTCAAGCGCAAATACATCCCCGCCTCCCAACTCGCCGTCCGCGGTGACAGGGGCGAGTCCCACCCCGGCGATATCTTCGAGTTTCTCCGCAGTGACCGCTCCAGGTGCGTCCCCGGCGTCCACTTCGAGCAGCCTCTCTGCGATAACCTCGAGTACCCCCTCGGCAGCCGCGTCGAATAGGCCCCAGGACACATCTAGCCGTAGCCCAATTGCCCTGAAGCCAGGCATAGCAGCTGCAATTGGGATAGGTACAACTGCCGGTGTTGCCTTTTTCGCAATGGCAGTCTTCATGGCATATAGATTGGGGCGAAGACGCGACACTGCGCAGCAAGGAGACGATGTAGCATCAGATACTGATACTAAAGTCGAGTACTTGAAGTCTGAGCTTCATGCACAATCTGTAGGGGAGCTGCATGGACACCATGTGATACACGAGTTACATGGCGGCAGTGTAGTGATTAATGAGTTGGCGAGCCCTGTGGCTGAACTGCACGATGAGGCCATGCGGAAAGAACTGGACGGTGGAGCGACGTGGAAAGAAGAGGACTGAAGAAGAATGAGTGTACGCGAGGGGTTTTAGTGGCACCGCTAAAACGTCGGAGAATAATACAGCCTGGCATCGAGCGAAAGGGATCAGATAATCTCTTCGATTTGGGAACATTTTTCATACTCAAATTAAGTTTTCTTTTCTCTGGCGATGTCCAATGTACATCGCACAACATCCCAAGGGACAAAATATTACAAGTCCACAATGACATCGCTAAGCACAGATGCACGCTCGAGCATTGACCGTCGCAGATGGTAATATCAGCATTAATTACTATTTTTAACTTACCTTCTCTATTATTGCCTAGTATGACTGCATATAATGGGCATCAACAAGCTCTTTTTCCCTTACTCAACTAATTACTGCTCTCTAGTTCGTCCTTCTAAAGTTACAAGTTCACTTTTATTATAATATTTGCGGACCTTAGTTTCCTACCCGCTCTTCAACTTGCATTATCCAAACCTATCTATTCAGCCTGCTCGACAGCTTCACACGATATCGGTGGCAGCTCCCGATAATCCACATATCCTGCTAGTATCCCTTGATATCGATTCTCTATTTGATTATCTCTGCTAACAATTTTAGGCAAGCTGAACAACGTGGCCACTCTTGATCGTGCCATAAACCGGGAGTCGGCACTATAAGGATGAGCGGATCAGCCTCCGCAGGCGGTTCTAGTCACTGATAGTAGCATCGCACGGCATCATGCTGTTCATGCGAAACTTCTTGACTATGTTCGCGGTAGTAGTAGAGTCGTTCTCATAGGCAACTTCAGCTCATTAACTAAACTCAAGGATTTGAATAAGCTAACGAGTTGCGGTGTTCAGCATCGCAAGATCTAAGTCATTGCTCATCGCAAAGACAATAGGGACTTGGATCTGACTAAATTATACATCAAACACAGCATCAGGAAGATATCGTCGCTCTCAATATGCAGGCATCCACCCGCACCTAAGTCTCGTGTCGTCGACTCTAGTTGGCATTAACTGACTTTTCGAATTCGAATGCATGCATTAATTCAAGTAGCGCTGGTGGCGTTCTTGGCAGAAAACAGTCGGACTGTCAAACTTGGGGCTGTATGCTTTACTTCCGCAATCTCTGTTCCATAGGGAGCAGGCCTGCCTCTACCTCTGCCACCGATAGCGCGACGGTATAGAATCCCTGGATCACCGCCTGCGCTGTGATCCTCTGCGACTGCAGTAGGAGCTGCTTTATGTCGTGCGTCGCGATCGGGTACTATACTGGTGGTAGTCCCTTCATCCTGCGCAGGGCTAGCGCTACCTTGGTCGCCTTGCCTGCTTTGTTGGCGAGGTGCATTTTAAACCTCAATTCCTTATCAAGCGTCACCCTAAGGAGTTTGACTTTGTCCGTAGGCGTGATGTCTTGCCCCTTGAATTAGAGTAGCACTATGCTGTCCCTGCCTGCTGCTTTGTATCGCGTGAGGTGGATGAACGTCGTCTTGTCGGCCTCGAACTGGGCCCTGCTGGTGCGCTCCCTTTCTCTAGCATCGGTACCACCTCATCTTGGATGACCCGCGTGTTCTCCTCCGCCGAAGGGCCCACGACCCACGCTGAGTAGTCGCCCACGAACGCCATCGAGCTGCCGTGTCTTGGTGCGCTCTAACAGAAAGAGAATCGGAGCAAGTGCCAATCCTTGCGGAAGGCCGGCCTGTGGCAGCGTCTGTACTTCTGTTGTCACTCCGTTGACAAGGATGCAAGCCTGTCAATCTGTACAAAAGTCCTGCACTCACCGAACAGTTATCTCTGGGATCTGTCGCTGGCGCAGTCTTCTGTATAATACATAAATACATAGCATTCGACGTAGCGTTTTCATCTCATCAACACCCATCGAAGAACTAGCGCAATGAGAAAGCACATCTAGTTTAGGGTTGGGATTAGAGACCTGACAGATAATGGGCATTGAATATATTATGAGCGCGGTTTGCACTAGCTGCACTCGTATACACTCCCCAAAACGAGAATTAAGAAGTGTACTGAAACTTCCGAAACGTCCATGGATTGCATCCGCTGATAGCTCACTCAAAACACTCTGAACATGTTGTATGTTATTCTGCTATGTCAAAGCTACTTAGGACATGTTTATCTTCTGCCGCTTACAATTCAGGATATGCTCTCTGTTCAATACATGCGGTACCCCAGTATAGCTGTGGAATTACATTGTCCCATGAGGCGGGGATTCAAAATATTCGGTGGTGTTACTCGATACATTTGTTTGGCTTCCTCCTTAAAGCTTTTGTTAATGAGCGGTCTATGCTTCAATAGCACTGTGGAGGCCTACCATCTAGGCTGTGCCCTAGGACTTCGTTCAACAGGATTTCGTCGCCGTCTCTTACAGGAGGTTTTAGAACAATGCTGGAGCGCAGTGTCTGTTTCTTCGTTGTAGAGGAAGTACTGAAAATGCTCTCGATGACTTGCGGAAAGTGCTTCCGAAGAAAAGGTTTTCCCGCCGGTAAACAGGCGCACACAATCGCGATATGCATCTCAACCACCCTATGTTCATTTGACATTGGCAAGATCCTTTGATCAAACAGTGCGAATAGGAATGCATTGTACTAACCACCACACCAGGCTGTAAGTCATGTCCCATGTCACATCTCCGTTGCCAACTCCGTTGACAATCATCTTCAACCTAACGATACTCACGGCCAGCACACTGTTTTCGCGTATTAGCGCAGGTCTTTGCCTCAGTCGGCCCCAGCAATGGACATACAATCCTCCCGTCATAAGGATCAATATCACACCGATCTTTTGCCGCCTTGGAAGATGAAGGTTCCATAATATGAACACGGGCAAAATTAGGATAATTATATCCGTGGCCGTGTTCATAGCGCCGCTAAAGATAAAGATCTTTGTGTGGTCGATGCATGATCCGTAGGAAATGCTTAGATCCCAGTATTTTGCAATTGGCCGGCAACGGAATAAGAACTCGAATGACCCTATAAAGCTGTAAATTATAACGAATGCCATAATAACATAGATAACAATTCTGATTTTCTGGAATGTTGAGAATCGTAAGTAGAACGATAAGATCGAGAGTTTGGTGAACATGATGGAGATCCCGTAAAAAACTCCGGCGATGGCGCCAACCTTGTTCAAGCATAGGTTAGACAATTTAACTTACATACGAGGAGTGAAATTGGCATTCTTACTTTGCCTGCGTTAGGACTAAATGTTGTGAAAGGGACATCCCATAGATGCAAGCCCAACCCGTAGCGGGTACCTTTGTATACTTTAGCCAATTATGAACTAGCGCTAAGTGTATGATGGTGTTCTTACACAGCGAAAAAGTGATGGAGGATCCCAAAGCTAGAATCTAAATACAACGAAAATAAGTTATGAGTGTTCAAGTTGCTCCAAAGGAGAGTCTGACCCATGACCCGCCGATCATATCTGCCACATTAGTGATAGTTATCTTTGTAAAGAGAAACACTTACAGTCATCAGAGCCTATGTTATGCGTTATGATTATTATAGTGTAAAGCCGTAAAGCGACAAAGGCTGCTGAAATAAGCGATAAGATAATATTTGTATTAATCAGAATATGTTTAATTGAAGATGGATCAATAAAGTTTGGGACCACTCCAGGAGGTGGAGGAGTGACAGCAACAACTTGTTCTCGGGGTAGATTAAGGTGAGAGAACATCATGACGTTTCGGACAAACAAAAGGTTGTAATAATTATAGACCAAATTATGATAAACTGCCTCAGTTTTAATAGCTAAAAAGCCACCATAGACCGCAAGTCATTACCGTCAAGAGATAGGGTTTGCGGGGAAGCAGTGCCGACGCCACACCGCTAGGATGTATGGTACCCCCATGTGCAAAAAACAATTAAAAGGCCGTGATTTTCATTGAGCACCTATGCCCTTTAACTACAGTTTTCTTCTAAGACTTTGTTTGGTAACGCCAAAATTCCACATTGCGCAGCCACCCTCCATTTTATCAAAGCGCTTGCTGTTGTGTCTGTAAGATCTCTCCTGTGTTCAAGTGGCCACCAACCATGGATATTGGAACGTTGATTGCCTCTCTTCTTTTTCTCTATATCAAGCGAGAACCATTGTGATGCTTCCTCTCTGGTGCCATTCGCAATTCCCCAGGCGCCACAGAACTTTCGCGACCGAATCGGAAGCGTTGCCGTACACCACTCGAGACAGCCTTGACTTCGGATGAATTGCATGTGCGTGATATGATGTATGATGTGCTTGAGATGATGCGCGTTCTGGCGCCATCCAGGCGGTTGGAACTCAGCCCTCAATGCTCCATAATTCAGGTCACTACTGTCCGGGTTGACTCGTAATAGCGTTCAGAGTGAGCCAATAGTTAGGATCCTAACCTGGGAAGCGAGGCTCTAGGATCGCCGATGAGGCCATATATTCCCACACAACCTTTAGAGATTTCAGGGAATAGTGTACGGCACGCAGCGTACCTTTTAAATGCAATCTTTCTCTTCTTTGCTCCTATCCGCTAACTGAACTTAATTAATAACTGCTGGCAATTACAGTTTCTCAACGGGTTTCTGCGTGGAAAATTCCCATTTGGAACGTATCTGTAGCCTTAACCCTATGCGCGCTTTAACCTTGCAATTCTACAGGAAATACCAAAAGTGGTAATAGCTTACTAATCATGTTCGGCTGGTGCAATGGGTTCAGTGCTCCAGCGCCAGCTCATCGTTCCCGGCAAACCCTAAATACTTAACCATTCGAGAGGTCTTATCGAGTTGTGGATAAACTCACCACACTATAGATCCAGGTGCGCTACTAAGCTCAGAAACCAGCAGTTCTCCACACAAATTCTGTCCACCCCGTTCATTATCTCCTTTTGCATGCATCTACAATACGAGCACCAGAATCAAGGAACTCTCCCGTCTGGGTTAACAGTAAAAACAAAGTGCCTCATCGGTGATCCTGGAACCTGGCTTTCCAGACCAGGAACCCATTGGCCAATTTTGACAGCTATGGTGAGTCAAAATGCTTTTTATTAGGTAGCACAGTTTATGGCATTAATAACAAGGCTTTTAGGGCTGTGAGCATCTGAAGCTAAAACATCAAAAGCGGCATATGGGATGCTTCCGATTCGGCTACAGGGTTGGGTGGCGTCTGGAGAATTCCGGGTGGCGTTAAAGATACTGCTTTCTGCGGATGGCGTTGGGGGAAAGCGTGATGGAACCGTCTCGCTTGACGAGAACGAGAGAGAGAGTAATGAACATTGAGATGTTCATTATCAGCGTATAACCCAACCTATCCGTTGCACTGGTAAGTGCGCCCGTGGCCCGTGTACGGGGCGCACTTTCCAGTGCAAGGGATACCACATGGGATCGCCGAGGATGTGATCCTACGTTGACTCTGGGACATACTTAACGTGCTTACTCACGACCCGGGCCACCCCACGACTCGGGCCACCCCACCCAACCTGACTGATCTATCTGATTAATTGTGCCACAACCACACACTCAAATCAGCTGGAATTTAACAAGTAGATAGATTAGATTGATCTACATTGGCGCCTATTGTGGCCAGGTATATGGCACTTACTACAAGTTGGTGGTGCGCGTTGGCGCACTTGGGATGAATCTACCTGAAGACTCCTCTCAGCTTCTTTGATCAATCTCTGTCCTTCTTCAACTTGAATCGTGCCTCCAGAAGCTATATAATGTCTATGCCTGTCTTTCCTCTATTTCTTGCGATAATTTTCAGCCTTAAGCTGAGCGTTTTCGCGAGCCAAAATCGCAGCTGAGTGCATAGCTGAGACAGCGCTCGACTAGAGGGACTTTGAGATTGACGCTGAAGAAGATTCTTTAGTATCTGAGTCTGTCTGTAGAGCTGATCAATATTATGAGGCGTCTCTGTAACTAGCGCGCTTGTATAACCATTAATCTGCGATGGTGCCGGCGATGGTGTATGAGCAACGGTGAGGTTAGATAGAACTCTATCTGGATTATATAGGACTAGTCCTGCCGCCCGGAGCCTACTCTGAATTGAGCTCTCAGAGAAGATTAATAGGCGTACACGCGCGTATACCTCAAGGAAGAGTTCCTTGTTAATATGGAAGACTCCCTGGCGCGCAAGTTGACTAATTTCATGACCGTACGCTAACTTAAGAGGACTAAAGCAGCTTACATCAAGCGGCTGGAGAAGATGTGACGCATGAGCTAGCATACAGAGGCTGATAATCTTGTGTTCTGTACAGTACTAGTCAAACTCAGGTATTGCATGGCTGCCGTGTCCATCTAAGATGAGTAGTCTATACGATCCACTTGTACGAGGCTCTGTATATCGGTTGAAGTACATAAGCTAGTCCAAACCTAGTTCATCAGTTGTCCATCCAGTGTCACTAACGGCGATAGACCAGCTAGCTTGGTGGAGCTTGCCAGCTAGTATCACTATAGGTGGAAGACTCCACCCAGACGCGTTGATACACTCAATTGCCGTAGTCCATTTGCGATTACCAGGCTGTATATCAATCGCACGTCCTTTTGTATCTGAGCTAGTAACTACCTTAGACGTAGCAGCTACTCCCATCATAAAGCCAGTCTCATCAAAGTTATATATATCTTCATCCAAGATCCTATGCGTAGCGCGCGTGTCGTTAACAAGCTTGAACCACGCTCTAAATGTGACTGGGTCTTCACATCTAGCTCGCTCTGAATTGAACTTTCGACTCCACTTAGTCTTGAGCTTAGGCTGGCTCTTAATCCATCGTGACGCCTAATTGTTTCCAACTGGTTTGGGAGGTGGATCCTGTCCGCGCGCAGAGAGGAGAACGTTAGCCATACGACGTACGTCAATAACTTGAGGCGGAAAGCCACGTCGATCAAGGTCTAAGATCCAATCTACAAGGGACTGCTCTTCAGACAGTGATAGCTTTCGAAGTCTGAGGTGGGCGTCACGCACAGACTGGCACCCTGCAAGCCGGCGTTGAACTGTTGTACGAGAGACATTGTAGAGCGTCGCGGCACGACGTTGGCTTCGTACACGAGTTTGTATAGCTTGGGCTACAAGAAGTACTCTACCTTCTTTTTAAGGTGATTGGGCACGTTTTGTGGGCGCCATGGTGGATAGGATGGAGGAGGGACTCGTCAAATTAGGTGGGTGGCCCGAGTCGTGGGGTGGCCCGGGTCGTGAGTAAGCACGTTGACCTGTTGTCTATTAGTAAATAGATGAGTGTGTTGATGCATCAGGTTTGGTGAGGCAATCTGCGCTAGCGTCAAATTCCCACTTTCGCTGTCTCCCGCTTGCTCTTTCCCGTTCTTGAGTCACCCTCTCTCTGCTCATGCAGCTCTTCTTCCCACCCCACTTCGCCCGCCGCCCCGCGCTCTTTCAATACTTTCTCCGACGCACACCTACCCGCGGGAAATTTACCACGACGCGTTTCTGTGCCCACTACCCTCCCCGCCGACTTTATTGCAACCAGCCATCAACGCTTCTCATCGATGACGACATGGGCAAGGAAGACAAGTCCAAAAACTTCAATTTGAAGGTGCCCAAGGGCACACGCGACTGTAGGCTCCGACTGCCAATCTCCATGCGCTTTACTGCTACCTTTATGTGTTGCTGATGTGTGCCTAGGGACTGGTGAGGATGCTGCCCTTCGAGACCGCCTCTTCGACACAGTCACAGACGTGTTTAAGCGTCACGGCGCCACCACCCTTGACACACCTGTTTTCGAGCTGAAAGAGATATTGAGTGGCAAATATGGCGAGGACTCGAAACTCATCTACGACCTTCAGGACCAGGGTGGAGAACTTTGCTCTCTGCGTTATGACCTGACGGTACCGCTTGCGCGCTGGCTGGCGATGAATCCGAGCGTGCAGAGCTTCAAGCGCTATCAAATCGCCAAGGTCTATCGTCGAGACCAGCCTGCGATGACCAAAGGTCGTATGCGAGAGTTCTACCAATGCGACTTTGATATCGCCGGCTCCTACGATGCAATGATTCCCGATGCTGAGATCCTCAAGATTGTAACAGATGTCTTTGATGCTTTGAGCTGGGACTCATACACTATCAAAATTAACCACAGAAAGATTCTCGATGGTATTTTCAAGGCTGCTGGCGTTGCAGAGGATTTGATACGGCCTGTGAGTTCGGCAGTGGACAAATTAGACAAGGTATTACTCATTAGCGCTATCCACTCGTCACCTTTACTAACACAGTATAGATGGCCTGGTCTGAGGTGAAGAAGGAGATGGAAACCAAAGGCCTCATGCCAGATGTTGCAGACAGGATTGGCCACTGGGTGCAGCGCAAGGGTGGTGACGACATCATCGAGTTTCTCAAATCGGATGAGGTTCTCTCCAAATCTGAAGATGTTTGCCAAGGTGTTCAAGACATGGAACGACTTTTTGAGTATCTCGATGCATTTGGTGCTAGGAAGAGAGTATCCTTTGATCTTTCACTCGCTAGAGGCCTCGACTACTACACCGGCATCATTTATGAGGTCGTCACTGAAGGATCTGCGCCTAGCACAAAAGGGAAACAACAAGAGATTGGCGTAGGAAGTGTGGCTGCGGGTGGCCGTTATGACGGCCTGGTGGGCATGTTCAGCGGAAAACCTATTCCCTGTGTTGGAATCTCCTTTGGAATCGATCGCATTATCAGTGTCATGAAGGCGCGTGGGCAATCAACACAGCGCGCTAAAGATGTTGATGCTTTTGTCATGGCCTTTGGCGGAAAGGGATTTACCGGCATGTTGACAGAACGCATGCAAGTTGCTCAAGAACTGTGGGCTGCTGGCATCAAGGCCGAGTTTTCATACAAGGTGAAGCCGAAACTGCCTCAGCAATTCAAGCAAGCCGAGTCGGCAGGCGTCCCACTTGCCATCATCCTCGGGGAGGATGAGCTAAAGGATGGAAAAGTTAAGATCAAAGTGTTAGGCATCAAGGATGAGAACAATCCCGAGAAGGATGGTGTTTTGGTGGAGAGAGTCAGTATGATTGATGAGGTCCGAAAAAGACTGCCCGGCTCAAGCTGAGCAGGAAAGCTTTTCAAAGGCCCGAGCATCGGATAGATAAATGACTGGAAAGATACCCATAGATGATGATACAGATACAAACCTAGCAATGTGATTAGGAAGACGATTTCCTTACACGATACTTAGCTCTGTTTGTTTCTGCCTCAGTACACTGAGCATAGGATTGCGAAGTAGGCAGTGCGGCACAAACATAGAGTGTACTGGCTTATTCCCCCCAAGCCCAAGTTCAGTGTCGGAGTCAAGTTTTATTCTAGAGAGTACCGATAACTTCCAGCACGATTTATTTGTTGCTACGTTCGCTATTTCCACAGTGAGAAGATTTGAAGAGTCACAACTTCAACAAGTAGTTCAGCCGATGTTGTTTGACGAATGGAATACGGAAGCAGAAA
Source organism: Phaeosphaeriaceae sp. PMI808 (assembly GCA_021365335.1). Taxonomy (NCBI): domain Eukaryota; kingdom Fungi; phylum Ascomycota; class Dothideomycetes; order Pleosporales; family Phaeosphaeriaceae; species Phaeosphaeriaceae sp. PMI808. The sequence continues at coordinate 23,805 of JAJTIZ010000138.1, forward strand.
ATATGACCAGCCTCAGCCATGAGAATATATGATTGAAATTAGAGAGATTGATTCTTCTGGTGATGACCACTGGCTGATACACAGTGCCATCGGGTGTATATACAGGCGCGTCTCTGAGAAACAAAGGAGATTAGGAAAAGACAGCGTTCCATCTCCCGCTCGGTAGAGCGACTGAGGAGGGACACTAGTCGGTGTCAAGGTCTTAGTATCCATCCTTACCCCACTTGTTAAAGGTGTCGTGGAGTGACTGGGAAGAAGTTAATGTGGGCCATGCCCAAAGTTAATGAGGGAGATGTACCTTGGGAAGGGTCACATTGGGAATGACAACAACGTTCAATGCCGATGGAGCATCCTTTCTGATGCTGGTATCACCTCCGGGGTGGTACTGGTATGGACCGGAGCCACCTTGTTTCCAAGGCTCGCTATCTGTGGCTTTGGCAACGGCTCGCTCAGATGAGGCGCTGGTTGGGGAGCGTGCTTCAAGTTGTCAGTAACACAGACGTGGTACAGCGCGCCCGTGTTGTGAGAAGACGGTGGGCCGTTGATAGGTCCTTTTGTGAAAGCTTACAAAAGTGCCATCCTGCAAGGCCAAAGACACCGCTCATGATGGCAAGAAGCACCTGTGGCGACCAATTAGCCTCTGACACCATTTTCAGAGCGCCCTGGGTCGATGGCATACATAAAGTTCAGGGTCGCGCTTCGCACCGGCCTTGAGAGCCTGCTTGCCAGCCTCTCTGTCGCCCTCAGCGGCCGTACTGGCCCATCTACGAAATGCAGGGGTGGGGTAGAGGCGCGGTGCAGCGCGGAAGGCGGATCGAGCGAGGATGGAGGACATGATGTTGGATTGGATGGTTGGAAGGTGGGATGCGTTGACGTCGAAACCAGTAAGTTGGCACAAGTGGTGGTTCGATGTCGATGTCGAAACTGAGCAAGCCCTGGTGGTTCGCCAAGCCTATGCGTCACAGGAAAGCTAGCCGGAGCTGGGCTAAGTAGACATGGGGGACCAAGCAGTCGCACTTGCAACAACACAGCATTAACCTCACAACCCCTTTTGCCTTCTGCGAGGCAGTCGCAGTTACTTGCTAGCGCCAGGATACTATCCAGCGCCGAGCCTTCCTACTGTCTTTTCATCTTCTTTCACGTCCTGTCATTCATTCCACTCTCCATTTCCTTCATCCTTTCGAATCTGCGCCTTCTTTCGGCCGATGTCATGCAGTTTGCAACAACCACGAATGTGACTGCGACACTAATAAGGACGACGCCAACAACGCCGACCACGCCGACCACAATACCAACCCCCACTACTCGATAATGACCACCCCCGACCAGACGCGCAACTCGAACGGCAGCCGCGTGCTGGGCATGACGGGCCCTCCAGGTGAGGCGGGTCTGCCGCCGTCTCGCCCTTCGTCCATCGCAACAGCACACTCAGGCAGCCAGAATAGATGGTCGCGCACCGAGAGTCGTAGGCTTGGCGGTATGCAGAGCGGTCCCAGTGTAGGCGGAAGTAGCCTGGGCCCCCAAAGCAGGCCCACGACGGCAGCAAGTAGAACACATGTCCCGCTGGCCGCGCATGGCTTCTTCCGCCCCATGAGCTCTCAGCGACTCCAACAGCAACGTAACCAGCGCCCCACCTCGCTGCTCGGCCCTGGCTCGCTCTACTCGGAAACTACGCACGATGCCACTGCCATTTCGCATCGCCAGAGCATTGGCTCGACACAAACAATCCGCGGCGCCCCTGCGCTGGGCCTCCACCTCGAGATGGACCAATCCCCACCTTCCCGCGACACCGATATAACCGACAGAGACATGCCAGATCGCACCACGGCCAACTCGACGCCCACTGGAGCAGAAACAGTCCGTAGTCGTGGGGAGAGCATAACCCCTCTACAACGACCAAGGCCCCAACATCTCAACCTCACAAACATGCACGCTAGCGACGCCGGGAAACTTCCCACGCCGAGTAAATCTCCGCGTTCATTTCGCTCTAGCTTTCTGTTGTCGAGCCGAGAAGGCCGCGCCACCCAGATGCGGCCCAACCAAGGCCATGAGAAGCTTAGGTCCGCCGAATCCTCGCCCCGACTTGCGCGCAGAGAAACAACAAAAGACAGCATCAGAAAAGAGTTGGGCAAGAACCACGAATATTTCGCCGGCAACACTGTTTTTTGGATGGGTGGACGACTACAGAACACTCGCGATAGACCGGTCAACATTGCCACGGCGGTACTAATTGTCCTTCCTGCATGCCTCTTCTTCAGTTTCTCGTTCGTATCCCCCATCCTTCATCCCCCCTCATTTGTCTAACCATGTTCTTCTAGTGCGCCATGGCTATGGCTCAATGTTTCTCCATCGATACCCATTTTCTTTGCGTACTTGTTTCTTATAACAATTTCCTCCTTTATTCATGCTTCCGTTTCAGATCCGGGGGTAAGTTGCACACAGTCCATTCAAGTCTACCACCGCTGATCTGACTAGATACTCCCTCGCAATCTGCATTCCTTTCCTCCACCTAATCCTAATGATGACCCATTGAGCCTTGGTCCGCCTACAACGGAGTGGACTATGGTTGTTTCTACTACAGGCACGAATGCTGCCATGGAGGTGCCTACCAAGTACTGCAAAAGCTGCAACATCTGGCGACCTCCTCGAGCGCACCATTGTCGTGTCTGTGATAACTGCGTCGAAACTCAGGACCATCACTGCGTATGGCTCAACAATTGTGTTGGGCGCCGCAACTACCGCTACTTCTTTGTCTTTGTGTGCGCCACGACTTTGCTTGGGCTGTTTCTCCTTGGGGCCAGTCTTGCGCATATCCTCATCTGGCGATCGCGGAATGGTGCATCTTTTGGCAAGGCCATCAGCATGTGGCGTGTCCCCTTTGCCATGTCTATATATGGTCTGCTCGGCTGGACATATCCATGCAGTCTTGGGGTGTATCATCTCTTTCTCGTTGGGCGGGGAGAGACGACGCGCGAATATTTAAATTCTCACAAGTTCATGAAGAAGGACCGGCATAGGCCCTTCACACGAGGCTCAGTTCTCGGGAACTGGGTAGCAGTGTTGCAGCGACCGCGCCCACCTACTTACCTTCACTTCAAGCAATCATATGAGGAGGGAGACCAGAGATTTGGGGTGCGCAAAAATAAACGGACAGTGCCATTAGCCATGGATCAGCAAGGCGGAGGCTTGGAGATGCAAAATGTCCGTGCCGCTGAGGGTTTTCAAGGACCTGTTAGTAGGGTAGGAGGGGAAAGGAATACGGGGGTTAATAGTGGTTAATATGCGGGCCTTGGATGCATCCTTGAGCTGGTCAGAAGTGATGACGTCTGTTCTAGAAAGTGTTCTTGCGTATGCTCTTGTATGTGTATGTGTATGTGTTTGTGTGTGTGTTGTTGCGAGGTTGAGTCCGTGAAGACACCCCTATTGAGTAAATGGCGCAGGAGAGGTGCAACTTGTTACAAAGTCGGTGATTGCAGATAAAATGGCCATGCAGCGAAGAAATAGCGAAGCAGGCGAGGAAACGGACAAATAAGACGGCTTGCTATGCTATCTGTCATGCGGAATTCGAGGGGGGGGGGTGGTGACAATGAGCCGGATCAGGGCGAGGCTAATTGGCTGGCTGACTAGCTGGACATGTTTACCTCTTCCCTAAACCTCCTGCTCACCCTCCATATCACGATTCCACTTCGCTGCGCGTTGCCCCGCTGTTCTTCAACAGCTGTCCTGTGTTTCTTGCAGGCTTATTCCATACTATCACCCGTTCTGAGGGTGATTGATCGTTTGCAGCGCGTATACTTTGGCACTGTTGCTGCGTGAACGCCGTAGATCCCCCAAACGCCAGAAGGTCGACCTTGTCCTCGCGTCGCCGCCTTGTCTGCCCCAACACCACCATCACCACCACGCGACCAGGCGACGGAATATGTCGACGGCCATGGATGCGCGAGACACGTCGCCCATGTCCACTTCTTCGACGCTGTCCAACATCGTCGTCCATGTAGAGAAACGCGCCCATGTGCGCACCATATCGAGCGCGTCGCCCGCCATTTCCATTTCCACGCCTCCCACTAGTCTCGACGATGAATACAGCGCTCTGTCAGAGACTGCAAAGGCCGATCCGGTCGTGGGAGTGTTTGACAATGCCCCTTCACTACAATCGCCTGACCAAGTGCACGGAACGCCGCACCCAGCCCCGAACACAGAGGCGGCACCCAGCGAGGGCCGCCGATCAGCCCGGAGCTTACGCAAGTCTGTCACCACATATAATGTGCAGATTCTCGCTGGCACTGCCATCCACACGCCGACAAAGTACCTCGAAAAACATCACAAGAACGTCCTCCATGGCGCGCTCGAGAGCCCCCTTGCCCAGGATGATTCGGCACCCTTGAAGAAGAAAGCCACAAAGGCAAAGCCGGCATCGGCCAGCACCAACGACCCTGCTGAGGAGCAGCTTGCCGCAGAAGCAGCCCAGGCAGCACAACGCCGTACATCTACTCGCGTTACTGACCTTCGGAAGGAAACTCTTCGCAACATTTCTGGCGTTGGCCAGGTGGTCGCGAATGCCTTATCAGACGGCAAAATCCTGGTACAAAACAGCCTTCGAAGGAGCGCCTCGGGCCCCTCCCTTAAATCTACCAAGGCGAAACGCCTCCGCGCAGCAATCGAGGATGGGGATAGCTCTGGCACAGATGAAGCCAGCGATAAAAAGGTCTTTTTTAAGCCCAAGACCAAACCCTGGCTCACAGAAGGTCTTTACGTCGGCCAACACCGCGAATTTGATCCCCGCCTTTCAGAAAGTCAGAACCGCGCAAAAAAACGAACCAAACGCGTTCAAAGGGAAGACGCTCTTCCTCTGCCCATGTTTGCTGCCGACCGTCTCCTGAATGAGGACCCACACCATACGTTTCGGGACTTCAAATTACCTTTCGACACCTACCACCCGTTGCCTAAGAGGGTGAAGGTGGATGGCTGGGTGAAACTGAAGAAAAGTGTGTTTTCTCTCTATACTTGCTGCAGACGGCTAACATCCACTAGACAGGTTCATTGGCGACTCTTCTGCACTGTGGAAGCGCGATAAGCAAGATGCTTCGCAGTGCTATTGTGACCCCGAGGATGGATGTGATCAAGCCTGCCACAACCGTATCATGGCCTATGAATGCGATGATACAAACTGCCGCCTTGGCATGGAACAATGTGGCAACCGTCCCTTTGCTGCACTCAAGCAGCGTGCGAGGGGAAATCGCTACGATTATGGTGTCGAGGTCACTGACACCGCAGACCGTGGCTATGGTGTTCGTGCTATGAGGACATTCGAACCTAATCAGATTATTGTAGAGTATGCTGGGGAAATCATCACACAGCAAGAGTGCGAGCGCCGTATGAAGCAGGTCTATAAAAAGGACACGGTAAGCTTATTTTCTAGTGCGTGTGAAGAATTACAAGTTGCTCACGCCCAGCAGTGTTATTATCTTATGAGCTTTGACAACAAGATGATCATTGACGCCACCCGTGGCACCATTGCCCGTTTCGTAAATCATTCTTGCGAACCCAATTGCGAGATGATCAAGTGGACTGTCGGTGGGGAACCTCGCATGGCTCTATTTGCTGGTCGGCGAGGAATCATGACTGGTGAAGAACTCACCTACGACTACAATTTCGAGTAAGTACCATGCTCTTACCTTCATTTATATTGCAGGCTAATCCTTCCAGTCCTTTCTCCCAAAAAAATATACAAGAATGTCGATGTGGTACACAATCGTGCCGTGGCGTACTTGGCCCAAAGCCGAAAAAAACTGTCGACGATAGGTCAATCGCAACCACAATCATCGCAGGAACGAAGCGCAAGTTGAATGATATCATGGGTTCTATGAGGTCCAAATCTACAGACCGCCAGATGTCACCCAAAAAGCGCAAGCTTGACACTGTCTTGGCCAAGACAAAGAATTCAAACGTTCAATCAGAAGCAGCACGTGAGCGGGCTGAAAAGGAAGCTGCTGAACACTCCCGTCAGATTGCCTCCCGTCAAACTCGTGCTTTGAAGCGATCTACCCCAGCTACCCACTCTCGGCGCCTGCAATCAAAACACCTACGGAATCATTTACCCACTGTTAAATCAACTCGCGTCACTACTGTCAGCTTTCAGCGTAAAGTCCCGAAGCCCGGTGCGTTGAAAGCTATCAGAAAGCCCTTGCGCCCCCATGCTATGCCTCGATCTCCGAAGTCTGCCATTGATAACAAAACACTACAATATCGAGGTCGCCCAAGTACTCCCATACACAGTCTTCCCTCTGATACAGAAGAAGACGCTTCTCCAAACATTACTCCTGCCTCCCTCCGCAGCGCTTCGAAGAAGTTGAGACTGGCTGATCCAATCAAGGGTGGTCCTGCCAGGAAATCCAATGCTGTCGATCAGATAATTGCAAAAACGAAAACAAGTGGAAGGTAGGGCCCGCTCTAGAAGCGCACATTAGCACACTATTCTACGGTGTTTAGCTAATTAGTATGGCATAATCTCGTGTCAAAGAACTGAAGTAGACCATAATCTTAGTGTAGTATAAGACTCTGGTCGATTTAAGCTCAGTTCCACCATCAGGGTCACGCAAGGTAGCACAAATTTCAATTTCCCTTCATTGTTGTAATTGGTTGGTGATTGTATTTATTGTAAAACAAATGTACTTGCCGCCGCCGCCACTGTGTCAGTACCAATAATCCGCTCCAACTGGCTGGGATTGGCAAAGGCGCGACTACCGTGGAATCAGATTGATCCCCCCCGGAAGAAAGGTGACCCAATAACTACTACCCCTGATATATATTTATATATTTTTCACTTGGTTGGCTTTATGGGTATATATAATCTATATGCGTTTTCCTCTCTCACTTCAAGTCATCAAATTTGATATGATTCATAGATAGCTGCTTTGTGTAGATTCGTTAGGCGCATTCATCTCCAGGAAGTCTGTAAAGGTCCTGGAATCCATCGTACCTGGTTTGATGGCCTGACCTGACCTAGGCTGGAACTGTACAAGTGTTGTTCAAAATGTAGTTTCTCTGGACTGAGCGGTTTAGCAGAAGGGTTCTGTGCACTTTCCGCCCACGGGGGCGTGTAGGCCTGGCTTGTTTTATCGCTCCAACCTCCACGTCAAATATCCGTCTAAAAGTGTGTGTGTGAAGTCGTGAACCTAGTTCTAAGCAAAATCACAGGACATTTTTACTCAAGGGGGGGGGAGGGGCGGATTGGTTTTCAATACCAGACTTTTGTGTGGGATGCGACAAATAATTTTTTATTATGATAAGGCTAGAAAGTTAGAAGAGGATATATACATATAAAAAGCCACATTTCCTTCGCCCCGAAAAAAAAAATCTATATCCAACGGCGGCTTTGTTTCCACGGGGCGCACACAATGACGGAATCTCGTCACCCGTTGTCGCGGAATCGAGCTGAATACAAAACGTTCCTTGCGCGCGCGGGGAGGAAGAAGAAGAAGATAGGGCTATAGAAGGCTGGAGAGAGAGAGAGAGCTCGGGTAAACTTGATCAGAGTCCTCTTCAAACAATTTGGTAACCCACCCCAGTCTCTGTTTGGAGAATTTGCTCGAGAAAAAGAAAGCGAAGTTAAGGAAGTGGACGAGCGCCGCCCGATCGGCAAGCAACAGCCCTGAGTGAACGAACGACCCCATAGATGAGATCTACTGGACAGTGCATTGAGGACCACCCACTGAGCCTCGCTGAATGGTGATGTATTGGGGACCGCCGGTTAGGCCCTGCTTAACAATGCGATAAACTGATCTGATTACGGCCATTTTGATAAAATGGACTTGGATTGATAAAGAGAAGATGCGTTCGATTGTTGTCTTGAAAGTGTGCTTGATGTGTGTGTGTGTGTGTGTTTGTGTGCACCGAGTGACTTGTTGATGAACAATAAATCAGGCAACTTGCAGAATTCGTTGTAAATTTATGCTCATCGAAACAGAGCAAAGCAAAGTTAGGAGGCGCTTTTGTGGCTTTTTGATCAACGCGGCCGATTATTAGCAAGGGGGGGCAAATGTTGAAGTAATATTTCTCCGTAGCTAGACTTAGTATTGTTCCTCAGCAAGGGGGGAGGGGGGGGGGGGGGGGGCTGACACGCTAAATGCTGCTAGAAAATGGCTTCGGTTTCTAGAACAACCTTGTGGAGCGGTAGCGCACCCGTGACTGGTAGGACAATAGCTATCATATGGTTTACTGAGCACCTGCAGAGCGCAACGTACTTTGTATTAAATGGGAAGAGGAAACGCCAAACAAGCCCTTTCTCTGCAATGTGATGAAGGCAATTTGAGGCGGTCGCATCCTTAGAGACAAAGCTTTCCCATATGCAAAATACCGTGACATATTCGTACGCTTGGGTCGAGTTGCGGGGTTTGAAGTTTGAAGCCCTCCTGGAGCTGTACAGCCTTCGACGGGCTTCTGGAAACAACTTTGACAGTAGGTGGCCCTCGACGGGACTTTCTGAACCATTTCAAAGGCTAACAACTTTTTAGGTGCTCTTGATGCGGTAGATCGTAACCAGGCCGTGGGCTATTTTGGAAGCACGTACGAGAGGTATTACACGCCGACGCATATTGCATGTGACTTCCAGGCGATTTATTTTGGAACGCCTTCCGAAGAAAAACTGATCCGGTCTATTGCAAGCCTTGGGCTTAGCTTTGAAGAGGTTTCTCAGAATAAGGAAGAACTGGGGGATATTATTATCGGTGATGACGAGGCAATTATCAGTCCGCCTGGTAAGATTAGACTGAAGATCACTTGATCTAGTCGAACATATCACATCAGCGGTAAATTGGGTAAAAGGTCGCCGATCTGGCAGTACGGTGGTGAGAGAAGTCATGGTACGCTAGTTTGCTTTGATAATAACCCTTCATCTTATATTCCTAGTTCTACGATTTTACATGACCTCAAAGTTGTGCAAACAATGGGGGATCCTTCTTCTCGTATATTGACTACGCATGAGCTAATCTGCACACAACCTTGTGACGAATAGGTCGACTCGCGGAGTATCCAAAGACATGATCAATGATGATTGGAGTCTAAAGAGGGTCGATCCGAGCCGATACAATCCAAGGCCCTCAACATTTCGGTGGTTATGTTGATGAGAAGTCAAGAAAGAGGCACAACAAATGAAACCTATATTTCCTATATAAGCTGCCACTTCATCAACTTCAGTACCATACCACCATGGCTTTTCCACACTCAATAGACAGCGCGACAGAAGTAAATTCATGTGGTAATAAATCCGATCGCGGATTTTCAGCTTCTGGTGAAAGACACCATGTTCTGTGTATCGTCCTCAATGATGTCGGCGGTATCACCACACTTCCATCAGATTTTCAGACCTCGCGGAAATCCGCCGCCAAAAATGGCAACGCTTTCTGATGGAGATCCTAAATCATTTCGGCTCCTTTGTTTGTTAGCTGATGGCTCCTTTATACCAAAAGAAGAAATATCGACGGAAACACTTGTTAATATGGCTGGGGCAATCTAGCGGTACGAGGTATCTCCCAAATCTAACATATATCGAACGGTAAACTTCTGTTTCACTATGTGAACGCTGGAAACGGAAGACATACCACCATACGGCCTTTTGAAACTTCTAAGAGTGGCGAAGGCGTTGGAAAATACGACGTTCCGAGACCTTCTGAAATATATATTTCGTCTCCACCCGCTTTGGTTCGACGCTTTACCAAAAGAAATCGACGCAAATTGTGACCGCAGAAGCTGCGTGACGCTTTTAAGTATAAGCCTCGTTCCAAGAGAAGAACTTGCTTGCTGATATGTTGAAATACAACTGATGTTGAAGAGTGCTGAGTGCCGTAAGCAGGTAGCGAACTCACTTCTACTCTCGGCCGATGGCGTTTCTATGGAATCCCAGGAAAGACACAAAGTCGTAGCCTGGATGCTGAGAGACCATCAAAATGTCACAATATGAAGCCGAGTTGGGCACTTAGCTGGTTATACTCTAAAGGACGCAATTTATAGCTTATATTAGTTAAGATAGTAGATAGTAACGTCTACCCTTCTTAGGAAGTTCCTACATCCTATATTCATTACATAGTAAGAATAGATAGAGCTACTAGTACGAGTATAGAGCTAGGTTCAACCCCTACCTAGATTTACCAGCCTAAGCTTGATAGCTTCAAATAGGAAGATACTGAAGGGCTAATCTATAGGGCTGATAATGACTTATCAGTACGATCCTAAGGCCCTTGTAGTCGGATATTATTGGTTATAACATTATGAGAGATAAAGGCGTAGTATTGGAGCTGCGGTAGAGGTGTCCTACCCCGCTACGAAATGAAGCCCTCGTAAATTAGGCGGCGATGGCGACTACTGGGTTGGTATTTTTCCTAGAAGTAGCAGTTAGGAGATTAAGAAAGACCCCGAGTATACGAGCCAAGCAAAAAAATATAGAAAAGTAGGTATAGGAAGATTTTCTAGTATTGCAAAGTCTAAGTACCTGATCGTTTTCTCGTTACAGGGTGGTTCTCGCTACGCAGTGAGGGATGTTAATTACTCCCACCGCCCCCAGCTCTCTACCTCCTCGATCGTTCTTTGGCTGAGCTGCTCCAACCTCTCTTCCGCTCCCACCATCGTAGGCGGCACCGTATTGCCGATGAAGTCGCTCGCTCGCACCTCCGATACCAGCATGATGTCATCCAACGACCGACACCGCGAGAGCTGCACGTAGAGACTGTACGGATCGCACGGACTGGCCGTCGCTTGCCCGTTGACGCTTGTCATCCTCGTTCCATTCAGGTCTAGCGCAAGACGGTGTTCCGAGGCCGGTCGTACATGATCGGTGCCCGAAGCGCTTATGTTACGTAGGACAGTACGGGACCACCATTGGCTAGACGCAGTCGCGCTCATGTTACTTGGGCGAGCTTGCTCTGAGTGTGACTATATGATTTTCTCCTGCTTCTGGAGATTATCTCGGCGTTGCTTCGATCCCCGTGAATGATATGTCGACATGCAATTTTTACTAAGAATTACAAACTCTCTGAATTCAAAGGTTTCCATCTGGTAGAAGGAAGGATGCATGCTCAACAGAACTCCCATTTATTTTCCTTGCATGAATGATTGCATGAATGATCCGGACGGTGCGCCTTGAACAATGCCGATCTGACTCCTTCCATTAACGTGGCTCCTTTCTTGCGATCACAATCTAGAACGAGCTCGACTACAGAGAGTCTTCGTCTTGGAACGGTGTAGAAGCGAGCGTAGTTCTTGTTCGGTTCTAATCCCTCCAGGCATGTGATTAATCTCTCGATTTGCGGCTCTGCAACGTTCCGCTTTTGTCGACTTTCGGCGTAAGGAAGCTCATCGAACAATGAGGCAACAGATAATGAATCCTCCCCGTTGGACTTGCTGCCAGACAGAACTTGACATATAGAGTGGAAACCTGCTGGTACGTACGTCAAAGCTTTTTGGACTTGCCTCCAATTTACCTCATGTTCGAGGAAGAAATAGGAGACTCGCTTGAGGGATGCATTTAGCATCAGAAAGAACGGAATCAGGTTCGCTCGGGCGCGGTCCCTTTCGTTATGGCGAGACTTATCCTCTTGTAAGAGACATCGTATCTTCTCAATGTGCCATCGTTTAAAGGCGAAAAAAGATTCCGGTGAATCCGAGTGCCGCGCGTGAAGAGATGGCTGGGGGAGATTACAGCCGCGGAAGCAGAGTTGGCCCAGCATTAAGAGCAAATCCTGGATAGGCCGGCTCCCTTTAAATTTAGTAGCTTGGGGTTGGCTGTAAATAGCAAGAGGGTTGAACCCCGGTTCTGCACGGAGTAACGTGAGACTACGAAAGGAATTTTGCCTCTCTAGCTTCGATCCTGCGCAAGCTCGCTCTACTGCTCGGAGCAAAGTCTTTCTCCTTGTGCGGCAATCTGGATGATAATTCGCAGAGGTGCTGGGATGCCTTGTGAAAATGACCTCAGAAGGTGTGCCTGAAGTCGTCTGAATCTCAAGTTTCCTCGGTTTGATGAACCCCTCATTGAATTTAGCAGCAATCTAGTCAAAACATCAGCGATTGCTAAACCCAGCCAATTAGCTCTCACCTCGCCCATAGTCAACACTAGTAGCGTTTCTGGCTTTTTGCTGCGAATTGCATCAAATACGAGATCATTGAGCTTATGTTTTTGGTCATCAGTGAGGCGCTCGTAGCTTTCCTTTGAAAGAAACGGTCCCAGATCCAGTACAGAGACGTCAGTTACTAGGTTAAGAGTACCAGCCGAGCAGATATACACTGCTTCTTTCAAACAGCACCAAGTCGGGCATTGCTCGATCACTTCGGTGGTACCCTTCGACCAAGGGTGATTTTCTCGGGGCTGCAGCAACAGAAACAATAGGCCTCCCGGCATCATTGGTCCAGCAAACTCCATAGTGACCTTGAGCTCAGAGTCCGATATTTGCTTGACCCGCACCTGTTTGACAAACTTTACTATACGCTGCAGAGCCGCGTAATAGTGGCCCAATGGCAAAGTAGAATCGATCCCAGGATCCGTCATCTCGGGCCAATCCGGTATTGTAATCGTATAATGAGACCGGTTGATATTCGCGTTGAAGAAATAGCGTGTATCGACGGTAAATGGTGAGATGTGGGTAGTTAAATGGGGATAAAGTTAATAGAGCGTATAGCGGCTACTTAATCCTGGCCTCGTGTGGAGCAGCACCCTCAAGGACATCCTCGTGGATCTCGCACTCGATTCGAAAAAATTGGGACTAGTTCGGAGTTGGCAAGAAGTTGAGGGGATACTGTACTATGTACATAAATAGAAAATTTCAGCTGCCTTGCCCCAAGTTCAACTTCGCATGTGAACATAATATCCGAACCTAGCCGCTGTTGGATCGACGATCTGCCCCGCTATGACCGAGTACTATCTAGCGGAGACTCTTCTAGGCGCTCATGAATTTCTTTATTCTCTGCGGGGTCAGCTAGACAAGGTTTAACTTCTCCCTCTAAATTGCATGTGCAAGTGTTAGGGTGTACTTCTTCTCGATTTCTGGCACGAATGTCGTGATAAAACGGCCCATCCTCAAGGTAAGATAAATCACTGCTACGACCCCACGGTCAGCTCGGCGGAGAAAGGTTCGAAAGCATGGTGGTACTCCATTAATCACCACAACCAAGAAAATATAGGAGTTTCGTAACCTCCCATCTTGACTCTGCTCTTTCTAGGCAGTATCATTTGTTCTGGTTGGCTACTCCGCGCGAACCACCTCTACTCTTCGGCCGCCTTCTATCGACCACGATGACCTCTCCGCCTTGCGGCTTTATCTCTATTGCTAGCCGGTGATTTGTTTCTCTTCCAAAATCCTTGGTGGTGTCCTGCTGCTCCTGTCTTGTTGCGTCAGGGACAGCGTAAGAGATTACGAAGATGGCTTTTGAGAAGCCAAACCTAGAGTCGGAGAAGTCTATACCTCTTAAAGATGCATTTGTAAGGTAGGTACGGCCCTGCACTCGAGCGGAAAGGCTTATCATAAGCTAAATCTCTGAACCAATTTCTTAGCAACTTCGGCGAGGCCGATTCCACGGATCTGCGGCTCAAGTGTGGGTCGGGGACGTTTAACGTACACAAAGACGTTCTCTGCAACTGGAGCGACTTTTTCAAAAAAGTTTGCCTGGGTGGTTTCAAAGAGGCCTCCTCAGGTGTTATAGACTTAAGCGAGGATGACTCTGATGCTGTCAAAGCTATGCTGCAGTTCTTCTACACTATTGATTATGCCTATGACACAGCATTGCATGCTAAGGTACGCAAATTTTCACTTACAGCTAAGTTTATGTTTGAAGCCTTTAAACAAGTGCGATCACTCCATCGTGCATAACAAATGTTAACTCATTGAGCAGGTCTACGCAATAGCCGAAAATTACGACATCAAGCCTCTCAAGGACCTGGCTCGAGTAAAATTTGAAAAAGCGGCGGATCGAGACTGGGACTCACCATACTTTCCAACCACAATCAGCTTCGTTTACACGTCTACCCCGCCAAGCGATCGAGGGCTTCGCGATATCGTTATCAAACGCAGCAAAGATCACTTGAACGCACTTCTTGATAGTCCGGAATTCGGATGCATGATAGAGGGAAATGGTGTTTTTGGGAGGGATTTGGTCAAGGCAATTGCTCATCGACCAGAACCAGAGCCTGGTGCAGCAACCTACAAGTGCGCTGCATGCGGAAAGTCCATGACTGCCTGGCTAAATCCTAGCCAAAATGTTCACTGTCCATCTTGTGGTGTGAACTACTCCTATACTTCCTGGACAAAGTGGAAGCAATAAGGGAAACGACGTTTCTCCAATACGGGATCGGTATTTTCATAGGGCTAAGACTGTAGATTCATTGTGTTCTATCACAACGCGCTTGTTGAATTTCAACCCTTGTCAATCAACTTCCTTTTCCGTTATTGCTGGTAGGTTGATCTGGCCATTGTATTCGGCTCTTACTAAACTCCCACCCTCTCTTCTGTCTTGAATAGCATTTAGTCTCATTTTCTGCCTTTCTTCCTCCAGGCTTCTTTGCCAAACCGCAAGGCGGGTTGGTTTCCTGTGATACTCTATCTCCGTTATCACACTTGATAAACTCGCGTGATAGCGCTCAAGACCTTATGCATGCTTATTATTTTATTTTTCCCTACGCTACGGTCCGCCCATGTCTTGAAAAGAAGACATCTGCTAGTCGTCCACGCTATTGCTGTGCTAAGAAAAGTATTGTCGGTCTTATGCTAAGAGATTTATCCCAAGTAGTCTCACGCTAAGTGGGTTATCCCAAGTGGTTTCGTTCTATCTTATGAATTCCATGAATCGTACGCAATAGCTAGGTAGCACAATAGGGTCACACCCCTCAACGATAATTTTGTTGGGATTGATATCCTTAGCACTTACCCATATATCACTACCTTGTCACCTTGTCAACCTCAACCCACTTCCCTAATCCGCTTCCCCAATCACGAAGTCGCCGGCGCAGCCTTCCCGATAGCCCTTCGTTGCTGTGCAATGTTAGTGACTGCGCCACTACTGCTTGCGGGCTCCAAAATCGAAACAGCAGCCCCACGTTCGCCTAAATGCTCTATCGTCCATGGCCATAAAGTGTGCGTGATCAGAGGACCTAGATGTAGGCCGTACGTGTGTGTGTGTTATATTATGGCCATGCACCCGGAGGGTATGGGCCGTTACTAAGCGCCAGCTATATACATTCTGTTACACTACATTTTCTCCATTTCAGAATCCAACCATGAGACCTGCTCATCCATTGTCTAACACCATGCTTAACGTAGGAAATAAAGAGAGATTATACAAACCTGAGAGATTGCGCATGCCTGGTCGAAAATCCATCCATTACAACGTCGTAGAGGTAAGTAGTGTATGTGGCAATTTATTAGCCACCCTGGTGCTATATTTGGTGTTTATAATACACGAATAAGAGCATCTGCAGCCTTATATAATCAGATGCCCAGAGCTTTTCTGTACGTGATAAGTCATGGGTTCTAGAAGTCTCATTGCTAACCTCGCTGTCGCCACAAGGTGGTTCAAAAGCTACTTGTACGCGAGTTCGCCGTCGCTACAGAGCTCATACAGCTCAACTTGTTGTTACTACAATGCCTCCAATTGATTTTAGCCTTATGTTGAACCCACCATCTCCGCAAGCCCCCGCCACCAATACCTATCTCAAGATAAACGCCTCCGCATTCAAACTCTCCGCGAAATTGGGTAGAAGCTTCCTGAGATCCAGAGGCGGCTAGGTATAACCTAGCGTCAAGTCCAGTACGCCTGTAGTCATCAATTGACCCCACAGAAGCGACCTAGGCAGCCACCAGTCCTAGCAGAGGAGCAAGTTGATAAGATTAAGCTCTTCATTATAAGCTCAAAAACAAATCGCCTAATAAGCTATTAAAGGTTCTCACTAGTGTTTCAACCTATAATAGGCGACCTAGCCTCAGCAGGAGCCATCCAAGGAGCTCTCGAGCGTAGAGGGTATAAACGCTATATAGCACGCCAGAAACCACCTCTCTCTAAAAAAAATCGACGCCTAAGGAGAGAGTTTACAGAGGAGCATAAGAACTAGAGCCGCGAGCAGGAGTGTACAATACTATAGAGCGATAAGAGCTAGGTAACAGGTAGCAGGCACAAGAAGATGTGGGTTACCCGCCGGGTACATGAGGAGCTTAATAATACTTGTGTCCTTATCAGGCAGCGTAGACTTAAGGGATGGATGTTCTGGGGCTACTTTAATAACTCTACTAAAGGTTCTAGCATATTCTAGGAGAAGGAGTGGGGTACCATTACTAGCAATACCTACTGTGAGAGGATAGTGTCTGTTATCCATGGGTGGTTACGCCTTAATCCTCATCTCAGCTTTATGCAAAATGGAGCACCAGGGCACGCAGCAGCAGCTACCCTAGCTGAGATGTGGGAGAGAGGCATCCTTAGCATCTCCTGGCCTCCCTACTCACCTGATTTAAACCCTATTGAGGCTGTATGGAACATTATGAAGGACTATATAGAGCGCAAGTGGGGACCTGATCATGAGTTTACTTACGATCAACTACGTGAGGCAGTTCAGTGATCTCATTGATACTATGCATCAGCGTATGCAGGATGTAATAGATGCTGATGGGGGGCATACAAAGTGGTAGATAGCTAGAATCGACAAAATTGATCCTTGGCCATCTCCTTACTTACTCATGTGGATTAGTCGGTAAATAACTCCGTATAATACAGAGGTGGCGACACTACTTACCCTTACGGCGTTGTACAATACATCGACAAAACGCACTGACGCGCGTTATCAGCTCGCTAATTAACCAAAGGCGGAATCCGTGAATGTGCAATGCACCAATGCTCAATTGCCTTGGATAATTTCCGGGTTCACCATAGGTGCAGAGGGTGAGGCAACCAAGCCACCATGCAAAACCCCGCATCCGAGCTGAATGATCCCTGCAAGCCTATTGCTGTCAAAAGAAGATGCTCATCGTTGATTTCCTGAATCTTGCCAAACTCAACTCTTCTCCTTCCATCCCCCTTCTCCTGGGCCATCACCGCCCCTAGCTTTTGCCAGACGTCAAAATGTTGTCTAAGGTTTCCATTTTTTTCAAATCGCGTAAACCGTCACCCTCACGGGATGGTTCGGCTGAACAATCAGGCTCACAGGTACATGCCTATCTTAATCAACCTAATCCAACGCTGATTCAAAGCAGACAAATATGAAGGAGCAATATGGAGTGTTCAAGTTGTATTCACTTCCAGGGGAGGATGATTCCGCCCACGCTTCCGTCGAGTCAGTCTCTCCCTACGAATCAAGGATGGCTCTAGCTGGTCTCATCTATTACACATAGTATTATCGCCATCCATGGACTTGGTGGACATCCACAAGAAACATGGACCGAACAGGGCAAGATTTGGCTTCGCGATTTTGTCCCACTCAAAACACCAAACGTCCGCACATTAACCTTTGGTTACAACTCCACCGTCGCTTTTGGAAAAAGTGTGTCCAACATCAAGGACTTTGCACTCCAATTGCTAGACGGGCTCCGGATTATCCGGAAAAAGGTTCGGGCCATCACCCTCGAGTACTATTGTTGCTGAGTGATATCAGGCTACGACACGTCCGCTCATATTCGTTTGCCATAGCCTCGGAGGTATTGTCTTCAAAAAGGTAAGAGAGAAGTCCTTCGTTACCTGGATTTTGCTGATACTTTAGGCTCTTATTCTCGCTCATGCTCAGGCGAGTCCACTCGACCCATTCTACAATGATTTCATATCTTCCTGTCGTGGTGTGATATTTATGGGTACACCACACCGTGGGGCAGATATTGCCTATTGGACATCTACTTTATCGAATATTGTCAATGTTGTGATCCCCGCAGCTTTCCGTGCCGATTTCCTGGCCGACCTTGCTCGGAAAACGGATGTCCTTGGCGATATCTCGACCCTCTTTGTGCAACGAAGTCCGAACCTGCGGATCGTGACATTCTACGAGAGAGTGTTTATTTTCCCCCTTAAAACATTGGTAGGTCAACTCTCTTAAGAACGTTTGGGATATCTAATATCCTAGTAGGTTGTTGACGAGTCCTCCGCCGTCATGAACCTTCCAAACGAGCGAGTAATCCCGATCGAGGCGGACCACCGGAGTATGTGCAAGTTTGCAGATGAGAACAGCCAGAAATACCTACCGGTCAAAAATGCGCTTCAAGAAATGATTGAGGCGGTGGGTTCTTCAATTTGTACGTAATTAGAAGCATATATTGAGAAATTGACTTGGCCACGTAGTGCCTCCAATGAAACCTCAGACTTGGACAAAGCAAGCTAACTTTTTCACTAAAGTTAGTACGTTGATCTCCCTTTACACTATGAAATACTGGAGCTTCTTGCTAGGCTTTAAGAGGCTAAAATCTTGTCGAAGGGTTTTCGGAAATGGAGCAAGGTTGTCTCAAGTATTTAGAGCTTTCGGACCCCGCAGACGCGAAACGAGCAGCCGATAATAAGAGGCAACCTGAAACTTGCAATTGGATCCTTACGCATCCAAAGTACTCAAATTGGTACAATACCAAGGGTTCAAGTATTCTTTGGCTGTCAGGAAAACCAGGATCCGGAAAGACCATTGCTACGGGCCTTCTCTTGGCAGATCTTGCTGACAAAAGCAAATCTTCACTTGACTCTGCACTGGTCTACATGTTTTGTGATGAGCAAGATTCGGATAAAAACAACGCCATAGCTATTCTTCGTGTGCTACTCTGGCAATTGCTCAAACAGCAGAAATCCCTCTTCAAACATATTCTGCCAGTTTTTGAGATAAAATCTCACCTCAACATGTCTTTCTACTCGCTCTGGACAGCCTTTGTCAACATACTGAATGACAAAGACCTCGGTACTGTCTGGATAGTGATTGACGCTCTAGACGAATGCAAGAAAGCTTCCAGGCTGGCCTTTCTCATCGCTCTGAGGGATTTCTTTGGTTCCGTTGAGAACGACATTGAAAAGCCGAACAGAGCAGGCTGTTTGAAGCTTCTCATTACAAGCCGTCTGTACGACGATATTGAGCGAGAAATGATCGACCTATCCGCAATAAAGATTGACTTTGAAACATTCAGCGAGGAAATAAATAACGACATTGCGGCCTTCGTCAGAAAGCAAGTTCGTATCTTGGGAGATAGGCGCAACCTCGCAGGAAGTCTGAGGGAAAGGATTGAGAACGCCTTAACTACAAGAGCAGACGGCATGTTTCTTTACGCGTCACTCATGCTGGAACAACTCGGCGATTATAGTACTCGCGCTTCAGCCAGGGCTATCGAAGAGACCCTCAATGATTTACCTTCGTCTATTTATGAGATGTACGACCTGATTCTCAGCAAACTACCTCCCCGCTCAGTCGAGTTTGCCAAACAAGTTTTGAGATGGACTGTTGCAGCATCGCGCCCTCTAAATGTGCAGGAGATGAACTATGCCCTTGCCATCAACCAAAAAAGCGATTCCTTATCAGCCATTCAAGACGACCTATCCCCCAACACCGCGGCCGAGATTATCGGAGCCTGCGGAGGCATTGTGATAATCGTTGAAGGCGTCGTGAGACTTGTTCATCAATCAGCCAAAGAGTTTCTACTGAGCTCGAAGGACTTTACCCATCTTCGTCTTTATCGCGTGGATCTCGTTCAAGCTAACACGAAACTTGCTGAGACATGTTTGAGATACCTTCTCTTTGACGACTTTGCGGACGGGCCTATCCCTGTAGAAAATTTCTGGGACATTCAATCAGTAAATTCTCAGATAAAAAAACACGTTTTTCTTCATTATGCAGCAAACAATTGGTTTCATCATATCCGCGGGCTTGGAGAACATGTGCTTTCAGAACTTCTGGAGAAATTCCTGACGTATCCATCACCGAAATGGGATGCCTGGGTCCAAGTAGCTTCGGCTGAGGGCCTTCGTTTCATATCAAAGTATAGTACGAACACGCCACTACACATTGCAGCGTACTTTGACCTTCCCACCGTGGCAAAGAAATTACTCAAGCAGGGGGCTATTGTAGATGCGCGCGACAGCCTTGGGTGGACGCCGATGCATCGAGCAGCTGGAAGCTCGTCGGGTCCTCCGGGTGAGTGGAGTGGGTCTGATATAGTGGCAAGGCTTTTGTTGGATCATGAAGCAAACTCATCGGCTTTAGGAAACTATAATAACACGCCGCTACATCGTGCAGCACAAGGTCGACGGCTTGAGGTAGCGAAGATGCTACTGGAGAAGCGGGTAAACGTGTCTTGTACAGACACGATGAACGCTACACCGCTTCATAACGCCGTATTGGTACAGCATGAGGAAATGGTGCAGCTGTTACTCAATCATGGTGCAGCACACTGGATTCGGGACGAGCAAGGTAATACGCCACTGAGACTTGCGGTGGATATTAAATCAGAGTCATGTGCAAGGCTTTTGCTGCAAAAAAATGCGGCGGTCGATATTCCAGACAACGAAGGCATGGCTCCATTAGGTGCAGCCAGAGCGCACGGGATGGTGACGATGGTCGAGATGTTGGAGACGTATGCAGAGATCAATCGCCGTAAGTACGGGGAGCCATTTCGACCTACAACCCAGGAGAGCGAATCCGCCGGTAGGGTGAAACCGCCTTCTTCATATCGGTCTCCTCAAGTCCACGTGAACCTATACGACTTTTTGCGTTACCCTAGTAGCACCGAAGATAGCAAGTCATTGCACCACAGACAATATCTTGCCTACCACATGCCTTCGAAGACAATAATGAAGGCGTTGCTAGACAACGGAGCTGATCCAAATGTACGCAGCTCAATGGGCAACAGCCCTCTCCATCTAGCGGCGGATCACAGGTCCTACGATGCGGCGAAGCTACTACTCAAGGCTGGCGCAGATCCGAATGCAGTGAATAACGATAGACGAACGCCACTTCACAGGGCTGCATTGTCTGGATCTGTAAACGTCGCAAAAATTCTACTCGATCATGGAGCGGATGTGATGGCTCGAGCCGATAACGACAGCACTCCACTACACTGGGCTACGTCTGGAGTTACTGACTCTCCGGAAATGGTAGAGTTGTTGCTTGAACGAGGTGCGGAATTGAATGTTAAAAACGAAAGAGGACAAACGCCCTTGGATCGAGCTTTGTATAAACGTCAACCACAACAGGTCAAAGTGCTGCAGCAAAGGGCTGGAAAGATGGGTAGTGATTGTTAGGAATCGCAGTCATGATGACATGCTCCCCGGGATCAGGCCTTCCCTTACAATACTGTTTTCATGAGATGCATCTCTCTCGGAGTGTCTTTATTCACCAGTAACTATGTCATGGTTCTGCAAGCCTTCAGTAGCCACTTCAGCTAACCACAACCATGCCGGCCTATCCGATCGTCTGTCGAGTCTCTTCCGCTTTTTGAGAAGATTTTGATCCACTTGGGATAATGCCCCTAAGCTAACCGCAATACTACAAAAGTATTACGAGATGTGCCCTCTAGCTACTCTAAAAACCTCACAAATCTTACTAAACATATAAGCAAGACGAGTAAATTAGGGTTGGTTGTCTATACTACTAATAGGAAACTTTTTAGGAGGGGATTTCTAGGAGATGTCTAAATATCAACTAGATAATTTAAAGGTATAATAAAGGTAAGAAGCTACTAACGTAAATAATTACTAAACCGCCTAAAATCTCTTAGTATAACTAACCTATTAAATAGAATTATTATTATTACCCTTAGAACTATCTAAAAATATATACTATATACTAGCTTCTAATTTAGAAGACTTAGCTATATCTTTCTAATATATTCGTATATTATACCTAGTCTCTCTATAGTTCCTATAGTACTATTAAGTTTATTAACCTCTTTCTTAACTACCTCTATAATAAGCCTTCTTTAACTTCTAAGTCTCTCTAGACGCCTCTATAGCTACCTATACTACTCTATCTCTATACTCTATTATACTACTATATTAAATCTACTTCCTTTTATATACTTTTTACTTAGTTACTATCTCTAATTACTCTTTAAGCTTAGTAATATAGGTAGCTTAAAGAGTAGTTTAATATAGTATTAATTTAGTACCTTTAATAAGCTAAGAGAAGCTAGCCTATATAGCTATAGGGAACTATATAAAAGAGTTACTTATAAGCTTTAATTAAGACCTAAACTTATATATATTACTTAGAGTCTTTAACTACTATAGTATCTCTAGAAGTAGGGGTCCTAATAGGATATATATATAGATATTAAAGTAATTAAGTATAAGCTATATATTAATAGGAATAAGGCCTAATACCTTAAATACCTTATAATAGTTCTCCTTTATAAATATATTAAAAAATATATCTCTAAAGGCTAGAAGGAAGCCTTCTTTATTAATATAAAAGATATACCTATATACTAAGTATTAAATATACTAAGAGTACTTAAGCTTTAATAGTAAGAAATTAACTATATTAAGTAGCTAAAGGATATATAATAAATAAGTAAGTAAGTATATAGAGGGTAATAATATTATTTTTAAGATAGTAGTCCTTAAAACCTTAGTTAAGATAGTTCTTATAGCTATCTAAGATAAGTAGCTAGTATACTCCTACCTAATATACTCTTATATATACGTTAAAATACTTTAACTACTTAAGACTAAGTATATTATTTATCTAGTTATTCTCTAAGACTCTAAGCTTCTAATTATATAGTATATCTACTTTCTTATATTAAAAAGAGATATAAACCTACTCTTTATAGATAATAAATAGTAAAGTTATATATCTAGTAGTATAGATACTCTAGATAACTATTACCTACTTATAATTACCTAGCTAAATAAGCTTAGGTTAAGTATATCTCTCTAAGCCTATAGTAACTTTTATTAACCTAATAATATCTATCTAGAAGCTAGTCTTATTAAAGTTATATATAGAGAGGTATAATAAAAAAGGAGTAATTTATTTTTTAGTCTTTTTAAAGTACTATATCTAAACCACTATATAAGCTAGAAATAAAATAAAATATTAGTTTTATAGAGAAAAGGGTAGATTTTAATTTTTTAATAAAAAAGTAGTAATATAATATAATCTATATTATTATATTTAGAGTTAAAGTAGGGGTATTTTTTTACCTACTTTTTAAAGTAGAATAACTTTTTAATTTAAGTTTAAAAAAGTCTAATTTTTTAACTAAGCCTAGTTTAGTTAGTAAAGGTTATATAATAAAATTTATAGTATAGTTTATTTATCTAAGTAATTTTTTAGAATTAGAGGGAAAAAGAAAATAGATTAATAGTTAGCTTATATAATAGATTACTAAAATACTAGCCTATAGCTAATAAAGTAATATCTTTTAAAAATTTTACTAAATTCTTTAAATTAGTACTAAATCTCTTAAAACTCGAAGCTAACGTCTAGCTTCTATTAGAAGATAATAATTCCCCTAATAAGATAGCTACTATCTAAAAAAGAAATATTAAAATAATTTATAATACTATTAATAGAATTAAAAAGAAAAAAGGTATAAAAGTAAAGGATATATAAAGATATAAAGAAAGACCTACTAGAGTTTTTAAAAAAGAAAAAAGTATTATTATAAGAGATATAATTTAAAGCTCTAAGAAGATAAATAAGAGATTAATACTAGAAAATAATCTAAGTACTAGTATAAGAAAGTTATAATACTTTTTAGAAGGATAGAGAGTTACTACTAATATAAGTACTAAAAATTCTTTAAATTTAAGCTAAATTAGCTAAATTAAAGACTTAAGTACGCTAAATAGTAATTAAAGATAGTTAGAAAGAAAGAATTTAATCTAAAAAAGATTATATTTTTAGATAAAAGATCTATATAAAGAGGGTATATAGCTAGATTAGAATACTATAGAAAAATAGGCTTTATTAAGACTAGAAAGTAATTAGTTTCTAAAACTAATAAAAATATACTTAAAAAATTTCCTAGTATACTATTTTTTTCTATTTTTTATAGCTATTTTTTCTATTTAATTAGTTTTTTAATTACTTTAATACTAACTAAGTTATAACTAGAGATATAAATATCTTAGTTTAGGGATCTATTTAGATAGGAGGATAATTAAAATTAACTATTATAAATAACTCTATAAATACTTTACCTTTCGATTATAGAAGATATACCTAAGAGGTCCTAAATCTAGTAGTTAAAAAGTATATAAAATATAGTAAGTAAACCTATATCTTTTATACCCTATTTTCCTTTATATATATATATATATTAGTTATATTTCTAAAATATATACTAATTATCTATTTAGGCTAGAGATTTTAGTAAGATAACTATAAAATTAATAAAATTAATAAAATTAAAGCTATTAAGGATTAGTTTAAAAGGAATAAAGTTAAGCTTTATCTTTACTCTACCTTTAGTTTAGATTTAAATCCTATTAAAAATATATCGAATCTACTTAAAGATATACTAAATAAACGATTTAGAAAGAGTTTAGGTATAGGGATTAGTTTAAAGAGTATAGAAGCTTTTAAGCTTACTAAAATAGAAGAGTAGAATACTATAAGCTAGTAGACTATAGATAATTATATACTATCCTTAATAAGAAGGTAGATAGCTATTAAAATAGTTATAGGCTATTAGACTAAGTATTAGTCCTATCTAATATATATTTATTAACTAAACTCTAAAAAAATAGAGTTTCTTTATAAATATTAATATAGTAATATAATATATCTATAAAGCTAATAGATAATAGGCTTTATATAGATAATTTATATATATTAAATATAGGAAAAAAGATACTTAAAATAAAAAGTTATAAGCCTTTAAATATAGCTTAAAGAGATACCCCTAGGCTAGTAAATAGGTTAGGGGTACCTATTAATAGGTTAGGTTAGGTTAGGGTTATATAGACTCTAGGTTTAGGTTAGGTTAGGGTTCCTACCCCTCTAGGTTAGGTTAAGTTAGGGTTATATAGGCCCTAGGTATAGGTTTAGTCGAACCTAGCGCTAGTATAGGTATAGGTTAGGTTAGAGTACCTATTAGGTTACCTACTAAAGTATAATATTCTATAATTATTAACTATATTAAAATACCCTAAATATAAGATAAGATAAGATAAGTAGTATAAAAAAATTGAAATTATTAGTTAGACTTAAGGTAACCTAGTCTATACTAACTATACCTATACCTAGGGCCTATACAACCCTAACCTAACTCTAACCTATTACTAGCGCTAACCTAGTAAATATAGGTTAGGTTAGGTTAGGTTATTACGTAATCTAACCTAACCCTAACCTAGCCTATACCTATTTACTAGCCTAGATACCTCTATTTTAGGAAGCTACTATAGCTAAGTTACGCTTACTAAGCTATTAATTTTTAACTAACCTAAAAGAGTAAGATTTTCTCTTTATAAATAATATAGTTTATAAGCGAGTAGTATACCTAAGTAAGCGGCGCACTCTCCCTATAAAAACGCCTATATAATAATAATATATAATACCTTAATAACTATAACCCTAGAGACTCTATACTAAAGCTAGTATATAGCTTACTATCCTAGATCTTAAAAGTAAGTAGATTAAGAGTATATAGCTTACTAAGAAAGTCTATAAAGTTCTATAAACTATAATATAATAATAATATAATAGAATATACTCTTAGTATAATTACGAGCTAAAGTTAAAATACCTAATAAAGCTAGAAGAGGAGGCGATTATAGGGTATATACTTAAAGAGAGCCTATAAGGTATACTACTCTTAAAGGCTAATATATAAGATATAGCTAATAGACTACTAAGAGAGTATAGTAGAAACTCTATAGGTAAGAACTAGGTTAATAACTTTATTAAGCGTATACCTAAGCTACGTACGCGATAGAGCTATCTATATAATTACTAGTAAGTTACCTATAAGGACCTAGTAATTATCTATCTATAGTTTATACTAGTATAGTTAATAAAGGTAAAGTATAGTATTATAGATAAGGATATATAGAATTTTAATAAATCTAGCTTTATAATAGGTAAGATATCTTCTTAGCTTATAGTTATAGGTTTAGAGAAACCTAGAAAATAGAAAAAACTATAGCCTAGTAATTATAAGTAGGTTACTCTAGTATAAGGCGTTACTATAATAGGTTATATTATCCTACCCTTTCTTATCTTTATAGGTAAGGTCCTTATCTCTACCTAGTATACTAATCTACTTTATAACTAGGTTATTAGTATCTCTTCTACTAGCTAGATTAATAATAACCTTATACTAGCGTAGCTTAAGTACTTTAACGCCTATATAAAGGCGTCCTCTACTAGGGCGTATAGGCTACTTATTATTAATAGCTATAAGAGCTACTACTTAGTAGAATTCTAGGACTATTATAAGGAGAATAAGATTATTACTCTCTATATACTACCTTACTCGTTATACCTACTATAACTACTTAACGTTATCTACTACTCGCTATTAAAGTACTACTATAGTAATAGGATATCGCTCTTAGTATATAGCTATATCTACTATATTAATAAAGATACCTTTCTACTAGCCTTTAAATCTACTTTTAAGAAGATATTTACTATAGAGAATGTTCGCGTAGGGTTTTAAGGCGCTAGGCTAGTCCTATATAACTCTAATATAGTATTATTAAAGCTAGATATATAGCTATATATACTAATACTACCTATACTAGATACTATTAACTAGAAGGTAAAGATACTATATAATACCCGCAAGATAGAGGCGTAGTTAACGCTAATCTAAAATTATATACGAAACTATTAAGGATCTCTAGTAAGTTTATTAGATCTATAGGTTAAGTAGTTAAGTAAAAGTATTTAGTAGATAGCTTATAATATAGTATTAGTATAGGAGGAAATAGGCTACCTATAAGATGCTATTAATATACTTATAAAGTATAAGACCTATAAAAGGTAGTATATACGCGTAGAGAAGACTCTAATAGTTAGTAAGGTATCTAACCTAATTACTAAAAAGGAGGGTAGTAGTTATATAGATAGTAAGACGCCTATAAAGAGGGTATACGTAGAGAGGTACTATAGCTATTATAGTAAGATTAAATATAACTCCTATACCTATAAGGTAGAAATAAAGGATATAGATAATAGCGATGCTTCTAAATAGTATTATACTATAGTATATAGTATAGTACTTTATTATAGTATTACGCTACGTTATTACGCGTACGCTATACTAGAGAAAGTATACTACTTACTTAGGTGCGCTACTTACTTATAAACTACGTTATCTATTTTCTATAGTTATAGCTCTTATATTAAGGAAGTTATAATACTTTAAAAAAGGTTAAAAAATAATTTACTCCTTTTTCGTTATACCTCTCTATATATTATTATTATAGATACTATACTTAGCTTTAATCTCTTTAATATACTTAAACTATATATTAATTACCTTAGAATCTTCTTAGAGTATTCTCTATTAGTTTTTTACTTAATTAAATACTATCTTTAGCTTATTTAAGTATATTATAAATCTCTTAGCCTATTACTTACCTACTAGCTCTCTACTCTATACTACTAGTAGTTTATCTACTATATTAACTATCTTATATAGCTAGGGTATAAATCTATATAAAATAAGGTTAAGAATATATTAGATAATTATCTATACTTTAGTATATATAAGCTTAAGGTAGTTAGAAGTTATAACTATTTAAAAAGGTATTCCTCTTATATATTTATTAAGAATATAGAATTTAATATTAAAAGCTATAGAAGTAGCCTAATAGCTTTAGAATAAACTAGAGTTAAAAGCTTAAAGTATAAGCTAGAGTCTCTCTTTATACTAGAGTAATAGCTAGTTATATAATTAGGGTATAGTTAGATAAAAATAGTAGGTATAGTCTTAGTAGATTTTAGGTAGTATAGTAGTTTAGGTAGTTTAGTAATTATTTATATTATATTTAAACTAATATAGTATAATCTAGATAAGAATAGAAAAACTTAATTATAATTATAAGAGATTCCTCTTAAGACTAAAGTAGATATTAATAACTTTTAAGATCTCTTTAAGCTCCTATAGACTCTACTATTCGAAGTCTAATTATATATAAGTAAAGAGTATATATAAAGTTATACTTAGGCTATATTAGTTATAAATAGTAAAAATTTAAAGTATTAGAAATATCTAGACCTACTTTAATAGGACGCTAAATAAGTTATAGTACTAAGAATAATAGCTTTTATATACTAATTATATTAAGTATAGATACTCCTATAGATATCTAACTATCCTTAAGTATATAAAGTATAATTATATTATTTCTAAAGTTATTAGTAACCTATACTATAGTAATAAATTATACTCGATATAAGTAGTTAAACTAATTAACTACGTACTAAGGGCTCTATTAGTAAGAGAAGCTATAAGTTAAGATTTCTACTTCTATTAAGTTATATCCTTTTTATTATCTCTATTAAGATTATAAACTTAAATACTCCTAAACTCCCTAGCTAAGGCTCCCTTAGAGCTTAATTTAGTTTAGCTAACTCTACTATAATACTAGATTATTAGCCTAACTAATACTCTAATAATATATAATATAAATAATATATAACTCTTTTACTACTTCTAAGTAGCTACTTATCCCTATAGCTCTTATAAGTATAATACTATTTAGGAAAGAGATATTCCTATACTTAGTTACTAGGTATAAATACTTTACTTACTTTTTCTTATATACTTAATAATTTCTAGTATAACTACTTAATATAATCTATTCTTATACTTATAAGTTTATATCTCTTTATAGATATATATTAATCTTATAGATTATTTAGGATAGTTATATAGGTATTATAACCTAATAAGGTAACTATACCCTATTCTATCCTATAGTAATATATTACTAAGAGTAACTAGGAGAGATTATATTATATAATATAATCTTATACTCTTCCTTATATTTAGAGAGTAAGAGAGTATAACTAATCTATTAATCTCCTTAATCTCTAGAGAGTAAGAGATTAAAGAGATTAATATAGCTAGTAAGTATATATATATATAATATAGGTAATAAACCTCTATAGCTTATTATATTCAATCCTCTATAGTCTATTAAGTAATATACTATTAACCTTACTTTATCTTTAAGAACTAACCCTTTACTCTACCGATATATAGTTAGTATATTAATAGACCTTAATAATAGAAGGTATATTTTCGCCTAATCTAAAACTATACTTTATAGAATATAAGCTAAAGCTTAGAAATTTTCCTACTCTAGATTAGGAGCTTACTTATAATACGCTCTACTCTCTAGTAAGGTTTACTTATCTCCTATATAGAGGACGTAAAATTAAAAGAGCTTTCTTCGCATAGCTAGTTGAATCTATCTATCCCCTTTTAGTTCCTAGTTGCTACTTATCTCTATAAATATCTACAACCCTAGATCCTATAGCTAGAAGATTAGAAGAAATGGTTAGCTCGAGTGAGAACTTACTATTTTTTAGCTTAATTACTAATTATCTACCCTCTTTTTTCTAGCTGCATCCTATAATAACCTATTATTTAGTAATACTAAAGGTATTACTAACCTCTCTACTAATTATAAAGTAGACTCTCGCCGCGCATTCAACGCCCTTATCTCTAGCCGTATTATTCTCTATACCTAGCTATAAGACAATGTCCTCTACCTCTTCTCTCCTATAAATAGGCTAGGAGCTGTATTAATAGTCTATTACTTCGCGATTAGATTAATTATTTTGCTACTATAGTACTAGACTCAGCAATAAGAACGCCTATGAAGGCTATAATTAAGTAGTTCGAAAAGGTTGTAGATTCTATAGAAGATGACGAGTAGGTTAAGTGGATGCAGTATGTTGAGTTGCTGTCGCATATTTTGAGGACTATGCGTTGCTGTATGAACTAGAAGAGGGGATTGACGTTTGGGGATTTGTATAATATCTTGATAAAGGATCTTGGGGCATATCGGGAGGGGAGGTTGAGGAGGTTATGATGGTTATTGGCTCCAGTATCGAGCAGTAACTGTACACATTCCATGGTGCCTTTCATTGCAGTAATATGGAGTGCTGTCTTTCCTTGATTAGATCTTGTTGCAATATCTGCTGACGCAGCTCAACCGTTTCGCATTTGCCCTAGCTTTATATTTCCACAAAATAGCGTAGCTTCAACTACCTAACTTAATGATCCGGGAATTTGGTTGGGAGCTCTATTGCGTGATGGACGAAAAACATAACTTCTAGCACGATTTAGGTAGCTTAAAAAGTTTCTCACTCGATTTAGTAGATACTATTTATGTTGCTACTGATTTTGAGGCGCATTAACAACATCGTTGATCTATTTAGAAATCTTCGTACGCGAGTTTGGGGGGTTGAGCGTTCTTTGCCGGGTGCAGGTGATGGTTGCTTCGCCGCCATGGTGCTTACCGGAGGGGTGGCAGTGGAAGTTGGCCACGTTGATTTCACATATTTCATCGAATCCATGTGTTCATCTAGCTTAGAGTTACCCCGCTTCACATTGCGGCCGCGCTGTTACACTGGGCAGCCCGTGATCGGTCAAAGCTGAGCAATCCAACAAGGGAGCTCAGAGCTGTAACCAGAGCTGAATCTTCCCCAACATCTACACACAAATTCACCGTCCAGCGCCAATTTCCTTCGATAACCTATCGTCGAAATTTCGAAATCAACGCAAAATGGCCTGCCCGGACTGCTTCCGAGGCGGCGAAGCTGTCGGCGACCCGAAAGGTTCAATCGTCACCATTCACGGCATACAAACATACGTCGCCGGTACTCCGTCGATAATTACCTCTTCACCAACAATCATATATTACACAGATGCTTTTGGGCTTTCGTTCGTCAACCATAAGCTCCTCGCTGATGCCTACGCGTCTGCTACGGGCTTTCGAGTTCTTATTCCGGACATCATTCCCGGCGGACCCATGTCGCTCAAGCTGATGCCTATAATAGACAAAGTTATGGGCCATGTCTCGTTATTCAACCTACGGGGTCAATTGATACGATTATGGAACTTCTTTACAGCCATAACCTACTTCGTACCTTTCTTTATCAGGGTGGCTTTCCCCAGTATTAAGACCTCCTTCCAACCTTGCTTGGAGTATACTAGGAGTGTGAAAGCCGACCTACCTCCCGGGGCAAAGTTGGGTGTTGCGGGATTCTGCTGGGGCGGATACCAGAGCATCAACTTGTGCGCACAGCCTGCTGTTGAAGGATGTTCCGAGCGACTCATCGATGCACAGTTCTGTGCCCATCCATCAGGTTTGAACGTGCCAACCGATATCCTCCGTTGCCTAACCCCATGCTCAACCAAGGAAAGAAAAGAAAGTGATATACTACCGTGTAGGGCAAGCCGTATTCAAGGCCTCGTGTCGGCAAGGCATTTCCGGCGTCGTGCACTTCTTAATCGGCAGCGCACTGGCCGAGGCACGTTCATGAAAAGCTCGCCAATCCTTATTCACGAGGCGGGAGAAGGAATCCTTACATGCCTCCGCTCTACCGCTTCCTCTTCTTCTCTGCTTGTTGAATCTTGCTCATTTAGTTGCAGCCGACCAGTATTCTTTGCGAATTCGATCGTCGCTCTAGCCACCTTTATGTCTGGCTTCCACCGCTCTATCGGTCCGTCGATGCTCTGTCCGCCCTCTTGTCTGCTTGAGTATCCTCCCAGCGCGTACGATAGCTCTCCGAACCTCTGTCCGTGCTGCTGTCTTAGCTTTATTCTTTGCTGCTTCCATCGCCTGCACACGAAGAGAAAGTGCGCTATTGACTCTACGCACCCACACTCGAACGTAACGTAACGTAACAGTAATAAAAAGAATCAAAATGCCCAGTATCAAGCAATTCACAAATCTACCCTAAGATTTGGGGCCAAATCTTACACGCCAGAACTGTGGCAATCACCCACTAATTCAATATCATATTCTTCGAGATTAAGACCCAGGAACCCAGCTCTCCTTCCGTGAGCGTGATATAGTATATTCTCTCAATCGCCATGGGATTGCTAGCTCTCTTAATATCTCTCGCAATACAGTTACCTCCTCTCTTTAAAATAATACCTGGACGCCTTATAAGCAGAGAGGAAGAAAGCCAAATATTGATACACTAACTAGACAGCGCCTTATTGCTCAGGCTAAGCTTAATCGCTTCCACTGACAGAAGCTATTTAAAGAGATTGCATTCCTAGAAGGAGTCTCTGCCTGTAAGCGATCCTTACACAAAGTCTTTGAAAAGGAAGGCTACTTTCGCCACATTGCTACAGAGAAGCTGCTTATTACACCTGAACAACAAGAGGCTAGGCTAAAATAGGCCTATTCTTACCTGGAATAAACTCCTAAGATGTAGGCAGCAGTAATATAGACTGATAAAGCATCTGTTCGAACTGGTAGAGGCTAGATCTTTGTTACTAGAAGCGCTGAGGAGAAATATGATATTAATTGCTGTGTCCCTAAATTTAAGGGCTATTTAAGCTGGATAATCTATAGCTAACTGATCCCAAAGAAAGATTTAGCCTCGCACGCCTCAATCAGCAAGCTATTAGAAGTAGTAAATTCACATAGGTGATAGGAACAGAGCCTATGCTCTAGTCCGTCACACTAGTAACAGATTCCAAACTGCTAAGGGGTAACCTTAAAACCGTTACACGGGTTTCCAGACTCCGCAGTACACTTAGATTGTGAGGAAGACACAGAGTATGCACTACTGCCCGTGCATGAACCGAACGCCGTGCATGAAAAGGCAACAGAGAAGCCGGCCGCCCAGCCGCTACCTGACTCTTCGGCGAAGTCGAGAAAACAGGTCGAGGTAAAGCGAAGTGGACCATCTGCGGTAATTTGGCAGGAGCAATTAATATCAAATGGCGCGTTGTTGCTGAGGCCTCCAATCCTTGCAGAACAAGGCCCCGAGTCGTGACCAACGGTCTTAGCAGGATTAGACCATGTTCCCTGGATGTATATCTCATTCCCGGTTCCACCTCCTAAAGCATAGTATTTTGCATGTGCCTCCCAAGTGTTCGCACGAGGCTCAAGTGACATTCCTTAGATTTATTAGATTATCCTTCTCCTAATAAGATTCAAGGAAATAACTAACCTTCGACAGGTGAGGCAGACACCACTGTGGCTAGGCCTATAACAAGGAACGGAAGCATTCCCAGGATAGCCATAGATGTAAGACTAGAGGAGATATCGAAATTTAAAGTAGAAGGAATATTGAATCAAGAAGTGAAAGAAGTGATATAAGGATAGTATAATTGTATATTTGGATGCGTAGGGAGAAGGCAAGAGGACTGATGTTAGGATAGGTCAAGAGAAAGGCAGATATTTATACATCTTGGTAGTCTTCTCTCGCTCTTCGGCGGCCCGACCTTTAATTTGCGAAGAGGAAGTCTTACAGGGGACTAGGATAATATAAGGCCCGATAAGAGGAAGTCTTACAGGGGACTAGGATACTATAAGGCCCGATAAGAGGAAAGGAAGGCTAACTTAATGCTGCCTAAAAGTTAGCACTAACTCGACTATTGTAAATTAAAAGTCATCTTGACAAACTCACCTAAAAGCTAGGATGTGATAAAATAATATTGATACGAAGGACCTGTCACAGCGCTGATCGCAAGCTCCCGAAATCGGCTTCACCTTTGCAGGCAGCAACATCAGTTCCGGCGAGTCTCCGAGCCAGGGTGCTCAGCCCACCGCCTTCTGTATGTAATTAAGCGCCAATTGCCGGCATCATAACAAAAGAGATTATTAGTCAACGATCGGCCCAGCGAGTAGGGTTCGGTTCATTTTAAAATGCCTCATAAGACTAAGCCAAATGAGGTTTCATAAATCCATCATTTTTTACATGTAAGCTTATAATTAAAATGATGACTAAAAGATGCTCCTTTATAATCTCGCTATATCACAATTAGTATTGTATTATACCTCATATTTATCCTCAATAACGTCTATAAGCTCAACTTCCTCTACTTTAGTATTTAGCTCTAGATTCCTCGTATTGTGGTGGAGTACCACGACATTCGGCCCGCGTAAAAAGGGGACGAACGGTTGCAAGGGAGAACCGAGCGCCGAGGGCTCATAAGAAAAAGGGCAGAGGAGATAGGTAGTTACTTAGGCAGGCAATCAACCCTAATACTCAGGACCAATGAATTACTATACTCTGCAACTACAATCTGATGCGCCATTGGATAATAGATCTCTAGTTCGCGAAGCTATACTATATTACACAGGTAAGCGAAGTAGAGAGCCTATTCAGCTAATAAATCCTCTAGTTATAGGCTAACGGGCCCTTAGAGCTTAGAAGAGCTGTCGGATTTGAGATGGGTTTTTGATGGGTGCACAGTATGGGAACAAGGTATGTGATAATTGACTGTGATAATGGAGTTATTGATTGATAGAAGTAATTGATTGATCTCTGCTTTTTTTTGTATCTACTGTGCTTTCTACCAGTTTATATATCCATCTCTGCTGAGCTTGTTGAGGTCTCTCGGTTCGGAGGGAGGAGATCCATCATCTCTTGTTGAGTAGTTGAGCCAGCTCAACGCAGTTATTCGATGGTACCGGTTCTACGCAGCTCATCTATGACGCTATAAGCCATTGGATATTGGCTACACTGGTCATGTTGGCCTTGTTGGCTATACCGGCTGTGCTGGCTATGCCGGCTGTGATCTCAGACATGGTCTCGGATAGTCTTGTGATGACGCTTTCTTCTAGCAGTAGATGACTAAGTTCAACCTCAGATTACCTACAAATCTAATATACCCCTTCAGCTTAGTAAGCCTTTAGTAAGCTAGAACTTATTAGGTAAGTATAAGGTTATTTAAGTAAGCTTAGATTTTATTAAGAGGTACTTTATATATAATCTAGTATTCCTATACTTCTACTAGTCTAAGTTAGGTTAAGAAACTCTCCTACTTATTTCCTAGGAGTACCTTAGTAAACCTATTAGTAGTTATCTCTATTAATAGAGTATATACTACTTTAATTTAACTAGCTAATACCTCTTACCTTAGCTAGTAGTTATAAATATTAACGTACCTTAGTTTAGTTTAGAGTTTAGCTAGTTCTTTAGTAATAAGCTAGATTATTTAAGTATTATTATACTAGATAGTAATATAGCTTATTAGTAGTTTAACCTTTAGCTTATCTAGTAATTATAATATAAAGATAGCTTCTTTAGCTACTTAAGGTAGAGCTAGTAATTTAGCTTTAGTTATTAAAGTAGTAATAGTATCCTATTTATTAGCTCTCTATATAATAAGACTATTAAATAGCTTAATAGTATATCCTAAAGAGCTCTTCCTATCTAGAGTATTATTAGTAAAGGAGGTATTACTAGCTACCTAGAGTAAATTACCTCCTCTAAGTTAGAGTACTCTCTATCTTATACTTAATAGATATATAAGTACTTAGTTAGTAGCTTCTTAGTACGTAGTATTTAGGTTTATAAGGAATTAAGTTAATTATAATATTATAAACGCTATATCTAGTCTAGTAGTTACTATAGTAAATAGAAGTAAGCTAATTTTACGCTAGTACTTATTAATCTTAGATAGTATTACTAAGCTAGTATAAGGCTAGAGCTTAGAAGTAGCTATAGGAGTATTATAGTAGATATCTTATTTATCGGCGAGCTAATATATTATATTAATATATATAGTCGATAGGAGCTAGATAAGGTATTACTCTCTTTTCTAGATAATCTCTATACTAAGGAACTATTAGAGATCTACTCCTCTAGTAATAGTATACTTCTCTCTTAAGAGATTAGTTACCTTTTCTACTTCTTTAGTCTTTTTTTTATTATAGGCTATAATAATATTATCTATATAGAAGAAGATAATAATACTATCTTTTACTATATAGTATAGCTTATAGGGTACTACTTAAAAACTAAAAGATTTTAGTATTAGAGTAAACTCTTTCTACTATAGTAGAGGTAAAATATATAGTCTATATAGAGCCTTTTAGACCTAAAGGATTATTCCCTTCTTCTAGTATCCCTTTAGTATCTTTATATAGATCTCTTAATCTATTATAGTATAGATAAAAGTATTTATTATATTATACTATTTTAGTTTAAGATTATATTTAGCTATAATTACTATAAGTATCTAGAAGGAGCGGCTAGCTAGTATTATAGTATAGGTATCTTATAATATAATATTTCTTTACTAATCTCTATATACTACTAGTTAGGCTTTATATTTAATAAACTAGTAGTATTTATCTAATTTATAGGTATAAACCTATATATAATTAAGTATCTATTAACCTATTTATTTAATTAGATTAGGTAGTACTTTAGTCTATAATCTTATCTTTTAGTAGCTTATTATATAAGCTTATTTAGCTTCTTTAAATAGCTCTCCTATTAGATAGTTATCTAGGTTTATTCGGTATATTAGTAGAGGTAGAAGTTAACTATAATAGAGCTTTAAGCCTTTAGCGAGTATTCTTTTTATCTTTACTTTATCTATTAACTCTCCTCTATATTACCTAATATTTCCTACCTAGGTACCTACTATAAAAGCTACTACCTATAGAATAGTTTTAGATAATCCTTAGTTATTATAGATTTTTATTATAGTAGTTAACTATTCTCTACCTAAGTTAATTTTAGATAACTTATATAATACTAGTCCTCTAGTTATTAATTAAGCTAGGAGTACTACTAGTAGTAGAGACGGCCTATTAGCCTACGATTATAAGACCTAGATTAGGAATTCCTAGTTTATAGTATTATTTCTTCCTAGGTTAAATAAATACACCTTAATATATTTAACGCTCTTCTAAGCTCTAAGAGCCTATTAGCCTATAACTAGAGGATTTATTAGCTAAATAGGCTCTCTACTTTACTTACCTATATAATATAGTATAGTTTCGCGAACTAGAGATCTATTATCTAATAGCGTATTAGATTATAGTTATAGAGTATAGTAATTTATTAGTTCTAAGTATTAGGGTTAATTACCTCTCTAAGTAACTACCTATCTCCTCTACTCTTTTTCTTATAAGCTCTTAGTACTTAGTTCTCTCTTATAACTATTTATCCTCTTTTTATACGAGCTAAATATTATAGTACTCTACTATATACTCTTACCCTCTTAAGAGCTTAGTCCCTTAAACTTTAGTAAAATCCTCCTAATACTTTAAAAGCTTAAGTAGTAACTTACTACTAGTACTAATACTAAGGAAAGAGTTAATATATCTCTTAATATTATTTCTCTTACTTTACTAAATCCTTAGTACTTCTTCCTTTATTCTTAAGGTTTATTAGTAGTAACTAATTAGAGTATAGATAGTAGGTCTTATTTTTAAAGGTAGTAGTTAATTAGAGGTTTACTTAGTAGTTTCTAATCTAGGATCTAAGGGTTTATATATACTTTCTATAATATAGTATCTACTCCTCCTCTAAATATCTATTCTTTTCCTTCTTTATATTTTTAATTTTTAAAGTATACTATTACCCCTTATAGTAGTAATTCCTTAATTAAGGTATATTAGTATAGCTAAATAAGTATAGGGTAGGCTTATACTTCTAAGTTATTAGAGAGAGATCCTTCTTAATATTTAAGTATACTATAATTTAGTATCTAAGAGTTTATTTATATATACCTTTTAAGTCCTTTCTCTTTTAATAATATAAATAGTAGAGTCTATAAGTCTTTCTCTTTTATTAGCTTCTTATAGGTATTTTCTAAATAACTATTATACTTCTTTACCTAGGTTCTCCTCTTATTTATACTCTTTAGTTTCTCTTATTTTTACTTACTACCTTACTATTAGTATTTTCTATAGCCTTTTATAGGAGCTACTATTAGCTAGTTATATATTTTAGCTCTTAGTTATCTTTTACCTAAGCTCTTAATAGTAAGTAGTGCGTTAAGCTCTTAGTCTATTTATATTTATTATATAGGTAAGGCCTAAGAGTATTTTTAGGCTCTATAGGCCTATTTAATCCTTAGTTTTTTCGCGCTATAGCCTACTTCTCTTTTTTTTCTTTAGTTCTTCTAACTTTATCTTTATACTATACTTCTAGCCCTTATTTTAATTTTCCTACTTTAGCCTCTATCTCTACCTTACTCTTAGCCTCTATCTTACTCTTAG
This sequence comes from Phaeosphaeriaceae sp. PMI808, assembly GCA_021365335.1. Taxonomy (NCBI): domain Eukaryota; kingdom Fungi; phylum Ascomycota; class Dothideomycetes; order Pleosporales; family Phaeosphaeriaceae; species Phaeosphaeriaceae sp. PMI808. The sequence continues at coordinate 61,902 of JAJTIZ010000138.1, forward strand.
CCTCTATCTTACTCTTAGCCTCTATCTTACTCTTAGCCTCTACTTAGCTTTAGCCTTACTATTATTATAATAGCTACTATTAATTACTAGCCTAGTTCTTATATAGCTAGTAGGATTAGCTAGTAAGGTTATAATAGTAATAACCCTTTAAAGCTACCTTAGAACCTAGGAGGACTATCTTCTAGATATTATTAGGTTAAGAGTAGTCCTTCCTACCTAATTTCTATAATATACTACCTTTAGTAGTATAGTAAGTTCTTAGTTATCTTACTTATAAGCCTTTAGATATTAACTAATAGCTAGAATTCTTAGCTATCTCGCGTTTCTTAATTAGCTAGTTACTTATAAGCTACTCTATAACTTATTAGATAGGATCTTTAAGTTCTTTAATAAGAGGGATCTAAATTAGCTACTAGCCTTTATTTATAAGTTCGCTTTTACTTATCTTAATAAGTAGTAGTAGTAGTATTACTAGTAGAGTAGTCTCTATAATATTCACTCTCTTAACCTAGATTACTATTTTACTATAGTAGAGGGACTTAGTCTCTATTTTACTAGCTTTACTACTAAGCTTACTCTTTTAAGGATAAGGCTATACTAGCTTAGGATACTAAGACTACTTAAGCTATATACTCTTAGAATCTATTTCTAATTATAGATTCTTAGTAGATATAAGCCTATTATAAGGCTATAGTTTATATAGGCTAGTAGGCCTAAAAAACTATAGGCTTTTATAGAGCTTTATTACTAAGCTTACTATTACTAGGCTCTAATAGAGTTATAGCTTAGAGTTCTAAAGATAAGAAGAACTATAGCTACTCCTTATATATTTATAAGAGTATTAGCTATTTAGTTTTTTATAATAATAAGAGTATTATCTATCTTAATATATCTTATATTTATTATTATATTTAGGGTTACGTCTATAGGCTTTATAAGTTATTTCTTAATTTTCTTCTCTTTTATTTAGATAGCCTCTTAGAGCTTCCTTTTACTAATATCTTCTATTTTCTTAGTAGTAAGCGAGAGTACGCCCTTTTAAGAGTTAATAGGTTTACTAAGAGCTATTATTAAGTTACTAAGCTCTTTAAATAGGAGAGAGCCTACTTTAATACTATTACTTTAGTACCTACTCGATCTTCTAGCTAATCTATTATAGCTAGCCTTACTTATAATAATATTATAGTTAATATTTAGTATCTAGTTTACTATAATATCTCTCCTACTTACTAAGGAGTCTATAGATATTCTTCTATAATACCTAGTAAGTTAGTATACCTAAATAGGTTTAAAGCTTATCTAATAATATAGGTAAAGATAATAGTAGTAATAGTAATAATCTATCTATTAATTATCCTTAAACCCTACTAATAATATTTTCTACTAAGTTACCTATAGTAGGTATCTTTAAGGCTATATTATCCTAAGAGTAAGTCTAATAATTTCTTACCTATAGTTTTTTCTTAGCTAGATAATTAGTATATTTATTAGGCTTTAAGCTTACCTTATCTTAATCTTCTAATAATAATAGTTTTAGAGGTTTTTAGTATAATTCTTTAAGTCTATCTCTTCTAGGCTAAGTTATATTAGTTCTACTAGAGGTAGTATAAGTTATACTTAAGTTTAGAATCCTTATAGTCTTCTCTAGTAAAATACTAGAACTTAGCCTATAGTTTAGCTTTTAAGCCCTAAGAGTACCTTTATAAGTTCTAGCCTCTTTAGTCTCCTTCTCCTCTCCTATACTACTCTACTAGTAGTTCTCTAATATATTTTACTTTTCTAGTTTCTTCTCTTACTCTCTCCTTAGAGTTTACCCTCTACTATCTATAGTATACCTACTACTTCTACTCTCTCTTAACTCTTAATCCTATAGAGTATATCTTCTTACCTCTCTCGCCTTTTAGACTTAGAGTCTAATATAGGCTACTCTAATCTAGGTAAGAGTTTAAGGAGCGCTTATAGGTATATTTCTAGATCTTCTAGTACTCTTACTCCTTACTACCTCCTACTAATTCTTCTCTATATATCTAGAGCTTTTCCCTGCTTAGAATATCTTATACTAGTTTATAATTATTTTAGCTATCTAGGTCTAGGTTCTCTACCTTTCCTACTCCTTTTCTTTAGTCTTCTATTCCTAACTCTTCTCTATCTACTTTTCTTCTCTTAGTTTACTATCTTATATTTAGTAGCCTTTAAATTAGAATACTTTTAGTAGTAGTTAGAGACCTAGTACCTATTACTATTAGCTACCTAGGTTTTATCCTAATATAGACTAGCTACCTACTAACTCGCCTCCTTATAATAATAATAATAATAATTAGTAAGAGTAGTAGTATCTTTTTATTAGAATTTACTAGTATCTAAGAGTTCTTTAGTAGAGTTTCTAGAAGTAGAGTTTTTATTTTCTTACTAGTATTACTTTTAGGTAATTATAAAAGTTATTTCTAGTTTTTCTTTCCTATTACTAACTCTCTTATTTATTTATAACTCCTACTTAGTATAACTTCTCTCTCCTTTAAAGTTTAGCTATCTCTTAGCTAAGATCCTTCTACTTACCTAGCTCTCTATTTTTAAAGAATTTAAAGTCTACTAAGTTAAACTCTACTCTCTAAGCTAGGATTTATACTACTTATAGCTAATAGGTTATTATTAGGTTTAGTAAGTCTTACCTATATTTTTCTTATATATATTAACTTTAGTACCTAAAGGTTAGTTTAGCTAGTAATAGTTCTTTAAATAGTCTTTTAGGTAACTCTATATTTTTCTATAAACTTCCTACTTCCTTATTCCCTATTTCTATATCCTCTAGTTTAGGTATTAATTTATCTAGAATATCTAATAATTCCTATTAACTTCTTTAGTAAAACTCTACTATCCTAGTACCTAGAGTATAACTTCTAAATATTATACTATCTAAGTCTATAAGCTAGTTCTAACCTAATAGGTATACCTATATTACTTAATATAGGCCTTTCTATCTTAGTTATAGTTTCTATTATCTTAACTTATTCTAGTTACTAAATAAATCTTATATAAGTACTAATATTCTCTTAGGTATATCTATAGTGCGTAATATCTTCTTAGTATTAAACTATTCTTTACCTTCTTCTCTTATCCTAATTATCTTATTAATAGCTTCTTAAAGCTAGTTATCTTATTTATTAAACTACTACGCTTAGAGAGCTATTAGTATAGGAGTATTTCTAACTTCTAACTATAGTAATATTTACTATATTAGAATATAGAGCTTAATAGGTAGGACTTATTTATAGCTATATATAAGATATATTAGTATTTCTCCTATACTATATTTTACTATAACCCGATTAGCCTATAGTACTTATAGTAGGTTATCTACCTAGTTTCCTTTAATCTTTCTAAGGGCTATAACTAATTCCTTATACTCTCTTTTAATTATTCCTTAGCTTTAGGGGTAGTATATACTACTAATAACCCTTTAGATACTATATAACTAGGCTAAATCTATAACTAGTCCCTTATTTTCTAGGCCTCTATCTATAATTATCTTAAAGGGTATACTCTATCTAGAGAAGATATCCTACTCTAAGAACTTTATAATAGTTTCTAAGGTATTACTCTTAAGGGACTTTACCTCTATATATAAGCTTACTATATCTTAATATACTACTATAAATTTCTTACCTTCTTTACTATTAGGTATATATACTATATTAACTATAATCTATCTCTATAGTATCTTAGGTCTCTAATTTAGGTATAGCTCTTCTTCTACTATTTAGAGTAAGTAAAACTAATATTCTTTATATATTTTTATATATACTTCTATATCCTTAAATATATTTAGCTAGTAGTACCTAGTCTATACCTTCTACTATAAACCTTCTCTTCCTTAGTATTTACTTTTATTATATAATACTTTTAAGACTTCTTATTATTCCTTTTTCTTATCTACTACTTACTTTAGAGAATAGCGTTCTAATCCTTTAGTCTATAGGAGTCCTTATATTACTCTATACTTTTATACTATTCTATAGAGCGTCTAGACTTCTAACCTACTTATACTAATTAGAGTTTATAGAGTAACTAACTATTTAGTAATATTCTATAGGAAAGAAGTTTTAAGAGTATTAAGGATACTTAAATCTATTTTAGTTATAGAGTATATAAAATCTAAGTCCTAAGAGTTTATCTAAGGTAAAGTAAGTATTATTAAACCTAAGTAATAATCTATAAAGTCTTCTACGTCTTCTTTAAGTTCTTCTAGTAGTTACTATCTAGGCTACTCTAGTTATCTTAAAAGTATATCTACTACTACATTCTTCTTACCTACTATATACTTTATATTAAATTCTTATATATTAAGAAGGGCGAGCTATCTTATAATAAGCGCTCCTAGGAGGTTATTTACGCTCCTATTAAGTTAATCTATAAGAGTATATATATTAGTTTCTACTATAAAATAGATACTATAGATCTATAGGTAGAACTTCTTAAGAACTAGAAGTAGAGCCTTATATTTATATTTTCCTAAATCCTAGTTATATTCTAAGAGCGACTATACTCCTAATTTATAATATATTACGTACTAAGAGCCCTTTAGACTATTTTATTAAATTACTACTCTCTATCCCTTCTTATACCTATCTACTAGGATAGTTATAAGTCTAATAGGCTCTATATAGTCTATAGAGACTAGTACTAGAGTGCTAGTTAGGTATTTCTTTAGTATATTTATTACTAGAGCTACTTTTATATTCTACTTAAACTCTTTATTCTTTCTTAGTAGTTTAAATAGTAGTATAGCTATTATTATAAAGTATTTAATCTAAATTTAGTAGTATATATAAAGGCCTATAAATATCTAAATATCTCTTAGTAACTTATAGGTAGGCTACTCTACTATGTTTAGTACCTTTTTATCTACTAGGTAGTAGCCCTTCTTATCTACTAGGTAGTAGCCCTTCTTATCTACTATAATATAGTTTACTACTAAGCGCCCTACCCTACTAAGCGCCCTACCCTACTAAGCGCCCTACCCTAATTTACTAGTAAAAATTAATAAATTACTACCTAATATCTCTAGAACGACTAGGTAGAATTCGCTAGAAATTGTACTAGTAATAGATATATATATATTCTATAATCTATTAGAATTTATAGTTAGTACCTCTAATATTACGTAAGCTATTAGCTTAAGAAGTAGAGTAGCTTAAGAAACTAGTTTTTACTTAATAACTTTATAGGTTCTAATAATAATTAGCTATAACTTTTACTATATATAGAACTATATATCTTATACCTTATATTAAATTTATATCGAGATATCTTCTATATTAACTAAGTTATTAAAGATAGAAGACTATCTCGCTTAATCCTTCTAACCCTTGTAGGTACTAATCCTAATCTAGTATAGCCTACCTTACTTTTAAATAATTTTATTTAATATAATTAAAATCTATATTTAAAATTTTAAAGCTATAGCTATATCGGTTTAATAGTTATATAAGAAAGTAGTAATAGTAGAAAAATTTACTTTAAGCTCTAATAGCTTACGTAATATTAGAGATACTAACTATAAATTCTAATAGATTATAGAATATATATATATCTATTACTAGTAAAATTTCTAGCGAATTCTACCTAGTCGTTCTAGAGATATTAGGTAGTAATTTACTAATTTTTAGTAGTAAATTAGGGTAGGGCGCTCGGTAGAGTGGGGCGTTCGGTAGTAAACTACGTTATATCCTATAATACCTATTAAATTATAGTAATATTTAGACTTAAATCTAAAGGTAGTAGCTCTAGCTATTTTAAAGTTATATAGTATCTTATCTATATAGATAATATATTCTCTAATAAACCTTTAGATACTAGATTTAAGAGACTTACTATTATAGTTAGTCTTTAAGCCTTTTACTATAATATTATTTATATATAGTATATAATAATCTAGGATTAAGTCTTATAGGATTTTAGTTACTACTCGTATAAACTTTATAACTAAGTTTATAGTTCCTATAGGTAGTATATATTATTAAACTAGTCTATAGGTTACTATATAGAATATAGTTATTAGTCTAGAATCTTAGTAGAGTTCTACTTAATTATAACCAGAGAAAAAGTCTATTAGAGATATAATATAGTACCTTATTAACTCCTCTAAGAACTTATTAGGGTTTAGTAGTATATTCGCGTTCTAGACTATTATACTATTTATACGTTATCTATTATTAATAAGCTTATATCCTTTATCCTTTTTCTTTATAAGGAACTAGAGATTACTATAGGGGCTTTTACTTAGCTTAAGAACCCTTTAGGTTAGGTCTTCTTATATTATTTTATATACTACTTCTCTTAGTTTATAGGGAATTAGGAAGTTATTTTCTTTCTAGGCCTTATATAGTATAGTATTAATATAATATATACTAGAGGTATAATATCTAGATAAATATAGCTAGACTCTACGAATCTAAAGCTTAAAGCGGCCTCTCTATATATAAAGATTTTAATTAGTATTTCTCTTTCCCTTAGCTATAGCTAGTCTATAATCTTTATTTCTACTAATTACTTATTAGTAATCTAAGTACCCTTTAGAAACTAGGCTATTTAATTAGTAATATATTTACTAAATTATCTTTAGTCTTATTCTTAATTTACTAGTTATCTAAGCTCTACTCTACTCTTCTAGTCTATTTAGCCTTCTATTTTATATAGTTATACTAATAAGTTATAAATAGGCTATATCTTCTTATCTTTAGCTTTATATATAGTATTTACTTTAAATTTAAGTTTTATATTTTATAAGTTCTTAGGTACCTATTCCTCTTTTACCTATTATTCTTATAGTAGATCCTTAATAATTTCTAAAAGATATTCGTCTAGCTAGGTACTAGTTTATTTTATTATTATTAGGTCTACTCTTAAATTATCTTTTAGTTACTAATATTAGTACTATTTATTTCTAATAGCCCCTTAAGTACTTATTTTTTATTTTTCTATTTTTAGAACCTTATTCCTAGTAATAGAGTCCTTTATTAGTTTTTGTCGCAATAATTGAGGAGTAAATTGATCAGTTCTATTGACTATTGAAAACTCTACTCGAGCTAGCTTATATATTGGAGCGATCAGGTGATCGCACTAGTGCTTGAGAGCTGAGAGCGGTGTACTCGTGCCGAGATGAGCTCGTGCGCTCGCACTGAGGAAAGCTCGGGCGCTCTCGTAGAGGCCTTTTCGCAACACACCCCCCAGCTCTTGGAGGAGCCTGAGAAGAGCTGACTATCAATACAAATTGAGCTCCAAACAAAAGGGAGTAGAAGAATAAATAAGGGGGTCCATCACTACACCGCTGAGGACGTAGGGAGATCAATTCAATCTCGCTACACACGTGGGTATAGGAGGAGAAGAAGGGGTCCAGCACTGTACCGCTTAGGACGTGGGGAGATCGGCTTTATCTCGCTACACACGTGGGTACAGGAGGTAAAAAGAGTGAATGAGCTCACCGAGCTCAAATAGGCATTGCAACTCTTAAAAGTACGTGCTTGGGTGGCCAATCCAGAGACACGTGGTTACAAGCGAGAGCAGTAGAGCTGCTGGCCCGGCGCTTCAGTGAGCCTGCTAGGTTGCCACACGCTGAGACAGGCGGCCGGGTGAGCAGCTTACGCTGTAAAAAGTGTGTGCCAGGATACTGGAGATCCTGGCCTTCAAATCCACCTCTTGAGATCTATATAATCTCTCAAGGTATCCAATACCTGCTCCTTCCAGTTATCATTGCTCGAACAGAGATCCAACTTGAGTAGAGAGGCGAGAGCTCGTCGGGAGCGTTGCGGAGGCCGAGTAGTCGGCTGAGTAGTCCATGGCGGAAGCTCTGAGTAGTCGATAGCGGAGGTATCTGAGAGCACGATGAGGAGCAGGGAATAGACTGTTTCCTCAACTATATGCGTTTGAACTGCGCAGCTGAGATTGCGCGAACCGGGCTCATAACTGTCGCAATAATTGAGGAGTAAATTGATCAGTTCTATTGACTATTGAAAACTCTACTCGAGCTAGCTTATATATTGGAGCGATCAGGTGATCGCACTAGTGCTTGAGAGCTGAGAGCGGTGTACTCGTGCCGAGATGAGCTCGTGCGCTCGCACTGAGGAAAGCTCGGGCGCTCTCGTAGAGGCCTTTTCGCAACAGTTTTTCTATCTATATAGTATTTACCTATCCTTTTATACTTAATCTATTAAACGCTACTATAAACTTTATAGAGGTATCGCGACTTTTTAACTAGACTTTATAGTATATATAGCCGTTATTAGCCTATTTAAAAGAGTATCTATACTCTACTATAAATAGGTTCCTAAGGATTATTAGGTATAAGAGTCCTTAGATAATAAAGAAGTTAGTATATACTTTAATACTACTAATTATAACTAGTACTCCTTAGATAATACCTTTAAACGATTCCTTTCCTCTATTTATAGTTACTAGATATACTTTAGCTATTTCTTCTAGTATTAAAGTTATACTTAAACCGGCTACTAATACTATTTTAAGGTAGATTATATTAAGTTCTACTCCTAAGTCTAGTAGTATAGAGAGCCTTATTCTATAGACTTAAAATATTACCTTTAGGTACTCTTTTTAGAGTCTTTTAATACCTTATAGTTAGTTATACTCTAGGCGTTCTCCTACTATATTTATATTAGCTATAAGTCCTATAGGGTATATTAGTATAATTAGTAGTACTTTTATTAATAATCCTAAGGGCTTATAGGTTCTATATTAGATAATCTTTCTATTTATTATTTCTACTATTACTTAATCTAGGATACTAGTTCTTATTATATATAGTTTAGTATTATTCTAGGGTAAGATTACTAAGGTCCCCTTAGAGCTCTAAAATACCTTTTCTACTTCTTTAGCTAGACTTATAGCTATTTTTATATTTATAAACTCTTTTAGTTTATTAACTATAAAGGTAGATTTTATTAGCTTTTTATAGAGGTCTAGTATATTAGTAAGAATCGTTTAGATAGGTATAGATATTAGAGAATCTATAAGCCTTTATATTACCTTCTTAGTATTTAGTTCTAGTATATTTAACTACTTAAGCTTTCTATTCTCTTTACCTTTTAGCTTATTATTCTTATTAGGTACTTATTCTAAGTTCTTATCTATTTCTATATTCTTAAACTAGGTTTACTTTAGTTTAAAGAAACTAGCTTCTCTTCTATAGTTATTTCTTACTATAGGGATAAGTACTAATAGCTCTTAGGTCCTAAATCCTATACTTACTATATAGGCTACTAGGACTAGAAGTAGTTGTATTCCTCTAAACTTACTATTCTATCTTCGTCTAAGTTATTAATTATACCCTTAAAGGAGTTTATAACTACTATTATATAGGGTTAAGGTATAGTAGGGTTAGGTAATACTAGAGAGTCTATATCTCCTATTTTTAAGTTATATATCGTTTACTTAATATATTAGATTATTATATTATTCTAGTTCCCTCTAGCTCTAATTCTTTTAATATATCCTTAATTTACCTATTCTATACCTTATCTAATTCTCTAAGTTTCTAGGTTAAACTAGATCTAACTATTATTAATTATAGTATTCCTATCTAGATAGTTTCTAATTAAGTAGTTTAGATCTATATATCTAATATAACCCTAGAATTCTAGTCTTATACTAAAGGCTTATACTATATTTTATTAGAATTATAGTCCTAAACTAAACTATACTACTTATTATTAGCTTATTATAGCCTAAGAGGCTTCTAGAGAGTTATTTAGTTTAATATAGTTTTCTATTACTAAGTATACTTCTAGTAATTAGATAAGCTCTTATACTCTTATATTTAAGTTATTAATAGCTATAAATATAATAGCTTAGAGTTTTATAGTCTTATCTACTTCTACTTATATAACTTTAATTCCTAGAGGTATCTATATTCCTCTCTATTCTTAAGTCTAATTAGTACTATTAGGCGCTATATTTATATTAGGAAATACTAAGGCTCTCTTAGAGAATATATATAGCTATCCTAAGGTTATAAGTAGTTTCCCTTAACTTAAGAGTTTTAGCGTATTTACTATTTCTTTAAAAGCTAGGTTAAAGTATTCTACTTATAGGTCTCTCTACGCTAGGTAGTTGAAGTATTTCTAGATTTCTCTATAGTTAAATTACTTAGCTCCTTTATTACTTAAGTAATATTTATTAAATACTTTCTATAGTTATTATTTATTAAGTCCTTTTACTAAGTAGTAATCTTTTATTACTTCTATTATTATTCTAGCTCTCTAGTATCTTATAAACTAGGGTCTAAAGTTATTAAGGTAGTCTTAGGGTAAAAGATTACTTATTAGGGAGTATTTCTATAGCTAGGTTCTAAGGACTTCTTCTATTTCTTCCTATTAGGCTTTATTAGCTCCTTAGAACCTATTTTATATTACCTCTCTAATCTTCGCCTAATCCTTAGTCTTTTCTACTTCTATAAACTCTATTATACTTTACTTAATAATATCTTTTCGCGTTCTATTACTATATATAATAATATTACTTATCTAGTCTCTAATAGGCTATTAGTAGAATTTTACTTATTCTTTAATACTATCTAGAAATTTAGTTATATTATTTCTAGTAAACTTAAATTTCTTATCTATAAATAGGCTCTATTCGCTAATATAGGCTCTACTATTTTACTCTACTATTATCTTAATAGCTACTACTAGTTAGCTAAATATATCTATAGAAATCTTAGCTACTAGTTAGGATAGGCCTATATTAGTAGTACTATTATCTATTATTAGCGTATAGGTTCTTTCTAGTATCTTTAAGAGTCCTTTAGTAGCTAGATTTAGAAGTTCTAAGTTATATAGAGAGGCTCTTAGGTAATAAAGAGATATTCTTAGTATAACTTTATTATTAGATAATAGGCTTAAGTTTAGACTTATATTTATATATAGTCTCTCTTTTCTAGTATTCTCTCCTCTCCTTTTATAGTTTTCTATCCTAGATTATAGTATAATATATATTTATACTACCTATTACTCTTTTCTTTTATTATTTCCCTATACTTATATTAGCTATTTATTAGGTATCTAAGGGTCTATTAGAGCTTCCTCTAGTTTTCTTATTTATAAACTCTATTTTCTTAGCTCTCTATACTACTAGCGTAATTATAGGTTTCTTCCTATATATTTTTAGTAATACCTATAGTTCCCTTAGACCTTAGATATTATATTTTTATCCTATACCTACTTAGGCTTTATTAGTCTCTTAACTATAAAGTAGTTATTTCCTATATCTAGGTAGCCCCCTTTAGTTACCTATCTATTATCCTATATCTACCTAGGCTTTATTAGTCTCTTAACTATAAAGTAGTTATTTCCTATATTTAGGTAACCCCCTTAGTTTATATATTAGAGTATTTATTAACTAAGTAAACTAAAACTAGACCCCTTTACTTTACTTAGTTAGTTAACGAGAAACTCTTACTTTACTTAGTTAGTTAATATTACTCGATAATATTTCCCGATTTAGTATCTATAAAAGTATACTAGTTCGAAGTAGGTACTTTTAATATTTAATCGCCGCTATAGTATCTAATTTAAGCCTATTTCGTTTATCTATAATAACTCTCTTTATCTATAAGAATACCCGCTTATACTTAGTACTTATTACTAGATAACTAAATAAATTAAATACTATCTTAGAGAGGATATAGTAATTAGATATATAGCGAATCTACTACTCTAGAGGATCTTTAATATCTAGATTAGTCTTATTAGTCCTAGCTATAAATTTATTAAGCTTAGAGGTAAGTTTTATACGCTTCCTTCCTTATATAGTAGGCGCTAAAGTAGTAGCGAGTCGCTAATAATACTTATAGGCTTACTAGATAGGATTAAGTACTATATCACTATTAGTAGTAACCTTATTATCCTCCTCTTACGTTAGTTTAGCTATATCTACTTCTATAGCTACTTCCTTATATTATATATATATATCCTATACTACCCGCTTCCCCTTATTAATCTATCGCTTATTATAACTCTATTTAAGCTTAAAATAAGTAAATTTATTTATAGAGTAGAGGGTTATAGTATATTAGTATACTAGCGTAGTATCTATAAGGCTAAAGTATTCTTTAAGTTTAAGGCGTATAGTATTAATACTATATAAATAGTATTCTAAAACCTTCTTAGGGTAATTACCTATAAACTTTCTAGTCTCTTAGAGCTTCTTAAAGAGGATATTAAGAGACTCGAGTATCTTATAGAGTAAGCTATATAATCCTTTAAGACTAGCTTTATTAGCCTAGCCTTCTATACGTTTAGTTAGATCTTTAAATAGCTTTAAGATATTAAAGAACTACCCTAAATCGACCTAATTATATAGAGTAATTATATCCTATAAGATATTATATCCCTTACTACTATAATTATAGTAGAGAAAGAATAGATTAATTACGTTATAGAGCTTAAGAGCTCTCTCGATTATACTATATATAGAGTTCTAGTAGATACTACTATTAACTAATACCCTAGTATAGAGATATTTAATACTACCTTCTTTATACGCCTATAAGATATACTATCTTAGAAGCTCCTACTACTAGTTACTCTAGTTAATCTATACGTAGAAGTTATAAAGCTTACTAATAAAACTCTACTTCCTCTATATCTTAAACTACTCGCTATTATATATACTATAGAGCTCTTTCTCTAGCTTACTAATACCCCACCTAAAGAGGAGAGCTTTAATAATAAGATTTAGTATATAGCCGATATACTAAAGGCGGCTCTACTATATAATTATAGAGTACTACTTTACTAGCTCTTTAATATATATATTATTATTACTAGTATTATCTATTATAAAGAAGCTAATAGTAGTAGATATATTATAAAATTTAATAACTATTAATAGTACTTTCGTAATATTCTCGCTAGAGTAAGGGCTCTTTAGAGGCTAAAGGTTAAGAAGGGCTATTTATAACTTATACTTCTTATCTAAGAAATAAGAAATAGCTACTATATAGTTTATTCCTTCTTTAGATATCTAGATATCTATTAAGATATAGATCTTACTTTTAGTAAAGTAGAGCTATTCTTTTAGCTAAGTATACCTCCTAGTATTACTATACTATCTCTCTTTAATCTAGATACTAAGAGTTCCTAGGCTTTTTAGTAGAATCTTATTAATATCCTCTAGGTAGCTAGTAAAGATACTAAGGGTATATTACTATATTACTTATTAAAAGGTAAGGTTAAGATTAATAATCTAGTTAATAAACTCGTTCTTAAACTAAAAGTCGTTAAATAATAAATACTAGCCTCTAAGGTATAGTATAGAACTTACTAGTTCCTTAGCTAGATTAAAGGGATTTAAAATTACTAGTTTATAGTTAAATTCTTTAAGCTTATACTAATACTTTAGGTAATAGATAATACTAGTAGTATTCTTACTACTAAATAGTATAGACTTATAATTACTATTAAGATAGTAGTACTTATAGAGCTAGAACTTATTCTCGCTATCTATTATAAGCTATATACTATATTTATAGATTAGTAAAGGTAGGGTTTTAGAATTAAAGGTACGCTTATAAGGCTAATAATATTAAATCGATAGTAATACCTTCCTTTTATAGTGAATTTTATTCTATTTAATAGGAAAATAATATTAAGTAGATATTAGTACCTCTCTTTTATAAGTAGCTAGATATTATAGTATAAATACTATTTAAGGAAGTAGAGTTATAGAGTTTAGATTCTATCTTTTACTTTATTATAGTTATAAGCCTAGTTCGCGCGATCTCTACTACGTAAGTATAAAAGAGTAGTAGTAGTACTTAGGTAAGTATCTATAAGCGAGCTACGCTACTATACGCGTAGCTTAGTAATAGCCTTATTAGTAATTAAGCTCCTCTAAGTAGTATTAGGATCGTAATTAAGGAGGTTAGTACTCTCTAGTAGCTTAAAGTAGCTAAATTATAGTATATAATTAGTTAGATTAACTACTCTTATTAGGAGGAAGCTGTAATCTATTAGTAGCTCTCCTAGGGGGTATATCATAGTATAAATACTATTTAAGGAAGTAGAGTTATAGAGTTTAGATTCTATCTTTTACTTTATTATACTAGAGTAGAGGTATTATTAGTTAAAATAGAACTTAGAGTCTCTAAGTAGCTCTTTAGTATATAACTATAAGATTTAGAGGGGGAACTAGGTAGAAGAAGGTATATAGACCTTCTATAAGGCTGAAAAAATAGGTAGGTAGGTATATTTAGTATAGAGTTTAGTAGTATTATATATTAAGGCTAGAAGTATAGATTTTAATAGTAATCTTAGGAGTAGTAATTTCTAGCTAATTAAAGTTAATAGCTCTTCCTATCCTAATACCTAATAAAACTCTACCTACCTACTTCTACTATAAAAATACCTAATATAGTAAGTAAGCTAAGTATTTTAATAATTGATTTTACTAGTTAGTTATCTATAAAGTAGAAGTCCTACTATAGTTTAGAGAGCTTCTTAGTAACTAGTATCTAGCTCTTTTCTTTATTAAAGCTCTATACTTTATATAAGTAGAAATTAATTAAGATTCTTTCTCCTAATCCTTTATAGCTAACTCTTAGTATATAACTAATTTAGTATCTTATCTTAGCTTTACTATAGAAGTTATATTTAATAGTAGTTACTCCTTTTATATATACCCCTTAAGTTTACTAGATAAAATACTTAATTACTATTAGTTCTAGATAGCTAAGTCTCTTATACTATAGGAGTATAGTTACTTTAGTTAACCTAGGTTTATAGGTATAATACATTACTTCTTATAGTAGATAAAACTCGAGTACCTATTAGCTATAGATCTTAGTAAGATTTCTAATTATCTATCTATCTAGTTTATTTAGGGTTATAGGTTCTAATTAGGTATTCTACTATATTCCTCTCTACTAGAGTAGTTAAAATAAGACTAGGTTATAGAGGATATCTAGGTATATAGCTATATTATATAGAACTAGTCTATTTATCTTAGATTAACTATTTAATATTAGATTAATAGATCTATATCCCTTTACCTATATCTTTAAGTTACTAGCCTATATATAGTCTTCTTAAGTAGGTAGATAGTAGTTATAGATATAATCTAGATTATTTATAATATAGTAGGTTATACCTAAATTAAGGATAAATAAGTCCTATAGTAGATATTTATTATAGTTATTTATTATAGTTTAAAAAGATATAGTAGTAAAGGTCCCTTTAATACTTATAACTCTTTAGCTATATAGTTATTCTTAATCTCTAGGTATTAGAGTTAGTAATTGCCTAAAGTAAGCTTTAGACTATCCTCTAATTAATTCTTAAAATATAGTATTATTTTTATATTTATAGTTAATAAGCTCTTATAGAGTCTTATTTAGATTCTAATATAGAAGGGCTATATCTAGATTAATATAATAGTATTCCCTTAAGTTCTAGAATTTACTATAAGTAGGGTATTTTTCCTCAACTATAGTTTACCTAGTTAATTATATATTATTACTATTTTAGCTAGGTTAATTTTTATACTAAGGTCTACTCTAGTTTAGGTTTAACTAAAGTCTACTATAGTTTAGTAGTAGATTATATTCTATAGGAAAGGTATCCCTAGTCCTACCCTAGGTAGTTTTACTACTAGTAGGAAGATATAATAAGGTATTATTAACTATAAAAGTAGCTCTATTTTTCCCTAATTTAAGAGGATAATTTACTATTAAGTATTCTTAGAATTATTTTATTATCTCCTTATAGGTTATATAATCTTTAAATTAACTATAATCTTAAAAGTTTATAGACTATATAGGAGTAATCTTATTAATTACTAGGAGAAAGTCTTTTATAACTATATTAATCTATAATACCTCTACTACTTTATAAGCTTCTATATTAGTAGTAGCTTAGTTATACTTAGCTAGCTAGGTTTTCTAATTTAATATACTTCTTATTAGTTTAAGTAAGTAGATATAGTATTTATAAGCTTACTCTCTCTCTAACTACTTATTAATACTAATAGTTTATTTAAGATTAGTAAGCTACTATTATAGTAACTAATCTAGTAGGTAGTAGGTATATAGTAGATATAGTATAACTAATAATTAGATAAATACTATAATCTACTATAAGCTTATCTACTCCTTCTTAAATTCGTATCTATTACTTTAGTATTATTTAGAGAGAGTCTTATAGTATTTAAGATCTTCCTTAAATACTTTAAGTCCTATAGTTAATAATTTAGATTAACGTACTAGTTCCTAGATATTTATAGCTAGCGCGTAGTTAATAATTACTAGGGCTCTAATTACTATTAGCCTTTAAATTAATTCTATTATTATAGCTAGGTTAATTTTATCCTAGATATTATAGACTATGTATCTAGATTATAGCTATATTAACTAGGCTATATAGTTAGTATTATTCCTTAGCGTTACTATAGGATCGCGCTCTACTTAATACGCTATTTTATTTTATTTAGTAATTACTAATTACCTTAATTTAGTTAAGGCTTATAAAGGTTAAAGTTTAGTAGGGTATACTAAGGGCTAATTATAGAGCGCGCTAGTTAGAACTAGCTAATTAATAGAAGTTAGGTCTACCTAATTTCTATAGCTTATATACTAATTAGCTTAACTTATTTTAGTTATTAGTTTAGCTCAATTCGGTTAAGGTAGTAAGACTCTTAATTATTAGATTTAAGATAGATTTTAATAGGTATATAGTATAGGAATAAGGTATATAATAAAGACTATAATAAATAATATAGTAAATAATTAATTAATTATCTATAAATACTCTTAATTATTATCTATTAATATTCTAATTCTTCTATCTACTATACTTTCTACTAGTTTATATATCTATTTCTACTAAGCTTATTAAGGTCTCTTAGTTTAGAGGGTAGAGATCTACTTATCTCTATTATATAGTTAAGCTAGCTTAACGTAGTTATTTAATAGTACTAGTTCTATGCAGCTTATCTATAACGCTATAAGCTATTAGATATTAGCTTTACTAGTTACGTTAGCTATATTAGCTATACCGGCTATACTAGCTATACCGGCTATACTAGCTATACCGGCTATAATCTCGGATATAGTCTTAGATAGTCTTATAATAACACTTTTATCTAGTAGTAGATAACTGAGTTCGACCTTAAATTACCTATAAATCTAATAAAAGGGGTAACTAGATATATAGGCCTATAGCTCGTACGTATAGTTCCCCTATATAGATTATAGATTAATTATATATAGAAAAATAAACTTAAATATATATATAGATCTAAGAGTTTATACTAAGCTTACTATATACTTTTATAGTATAGAGGAAGCCTACGAATAGATTTAGAGAAAAAGAGATTAGAAGTAATTTTATACTTAATAAACTAATAGATTAGTAATAAATTTAGTAAGTTTAGCTTACGTAATAATATTATTACTTTTTTCTATTTAAAATAACTAAATAAGAAGATAATAAATTTACTCTAAAAATTAGGTTATATAATCTTTACTAACCTATTAAGGACTAGATAAAATAAAAATACAATTTTATATACTAATAAAAAAGTTCTATTCGGTTAAATTTTAATAAATAAAAAGCTCTCTAAATACTTTAAACCCTAGCTCTAGTTTACTTAGTAATTAAGAATCCTAGTAAGCTAAAATAAAGTACTAGATTTTCTCTTTAATATTTATATTTACTTATAATTTTAGCTAAATTATTCGTAGAGTTATTACTAGTTAAAAACTATAACTTTTTTTTAGGCTTTTTTTTCGTATTACCCTACTATAGATAGTTATTAATCTAAGATTATAATATATATATTACTACTATTAAATTACCTATTTAGGGAAACTTACTTATAATTATAAGAGTTAGTTACTAAAAGCTAATATTAAAGTTATAGCTATATAGTCTTATATTAAGAAATTATTAGATTTATAGGTAATCTAATATTAAACTTAGTTATCTACTACTAGTAGTAGGTATTATTATAAGAGTATCTAAATCTAAAACTAGTATAGCTAATTAGTATAGGTAATATAGCTATTATACCTAATAGCTTATAGAGTTATAGATAAGCTATATAGAACTAGTACTATCGAATAACTATATTAAGTTAGCTTAACTACTTAATAAGAGATAATAGATTTCTACCCTCTAAACTAAGAGACCTTAATAAGCTTAGTAGAAATAGATATATAAACTAGTAGAAAGTATAGTAGATAAAATAAGTAGAATATTAATAGATAATAATTAATTAATCTTTTACTATATTATTATTATAGTCTTTTATTATATACCTTATTCCTATACTATATACTTATTGTTATAAAAATAGAGCTTAGAGTAAATAGCCGAGTACTAAAAGCTTAGAGTAAATAGCTAAGTACTAAAAGCTTAGAGTAAATAATCCTTACTAAATACTCTAAGCATCCTAAGAACTATTAATTGGATATAAAGATAGTATAAATATAGAGTAGGAAGAAGTAGTCTCTAGCGCTCCTTTAGTATATAGTTTAGCTCTCTCTTAGAGAGAAATAACAATAACTTATCTCCTAGTTATTCCTAAGCTCGTTTTTTCACTATAGTTATAAGCCTAGCGCTTTGAATTATAGTACGGTCCCCCCTACTGCGCACATAGAGTAAGCGGAAAACACGAGTTTAGTTACTCTATCTCTCTCTCTTACTTTTTAAAGAAAAAAAAAAAAAAAAAAAAAAAAAAAAAACACTATTTACTCGATAGAAGATCAAGTAATTCCTACCCACACTAGTAGGTATATCCTAAAGGGACGCTCTATATAGCTAGAATAGTATATACAGCTCTAATTTAATACTCTTAATAGAGGAATATAGGACGAAATCAACCTAGACAACGAGGTAAAGACGAGAATTCTATATAAGTAGGAACTAAAGCGACTAGACTCTCTATTAGTAGCGAGCGACGCCTAAGCTATAGAGTTCTATAAAACTTAGGTTGTAGATTATAGAGTAGACTCTATACTCTAGCTCGCGAAAACTACTCGAATTAATAATATATAGATATAGATTAATTCTATAGTTAATCTATTACTCCTTAGCCTAGTAAAGATAACGCTTATTAAGAAAAAGAACACGATAATCTAAGCTCTACTTATAATACTTAAAGATAAGTTTATACTAACTAACGTAGCCGTAAAAGGACTTATGCGCGTTAAGTATAGAGGTTATCTCTATAAAGCGAAATATACGAGATAAAACGTGAATATATAGTTTATAGAGTAGAGAAACCTATATATAAAAGCGAAAGCCTATAAAATTATAGAGATTAAAGGGTAGCTTGCGATCTAAGATTTCCTTAACGCTCTTAATCTAAAAATCGCCCTAGACTAGGCTTATTCTATAAATTAATAAATTACTTAAGTAGTAGTACTTAGAAAAATAGAGCTTACGCTAGTTGAGGTCTTAACTATATTCTTAGCCCTATTATAGGACTAAGCTTTACGCAGACTAACTAGAAGTAGCGGAGTTTTTGCGACGTTTAGAGGAGCTCTAGATAGGGTAAGGCTAAGCTCTAATAGAAACGAGCTATTAGATTATCTATATAATTGTTAGATTTATAGGTAATCTAAGGGCGAACTTAGTTATCTACTACTAGATGAGCGCATAAGATTTAGATAATAATTAAGATAATAATTAAGATAATGATCGAGATAGCGATCGAGATGGCGATCGAGATAGCGATCGAGATAGCGATTAAGATGGGCACGTGCGCACGCGCGCTACTAGCGCTACTAGTAATCGGAGATCGAACTTAGTCATCACAAGACTATCTAGAACTATAACCGAGATTACAGCCGGCATAGCTAATACAGCTAGTATAGCCGGAGCCCGATAGCTTATAGCGTTATAGATGAGCTGCGCAGAACCGGTACTATTAAATAACTGCGTTGAGCTGGCTTAACTACTTAATAAGAGATAATAGATCTCTACCCTCTAAACTAAGAGACCTTAATAAGCTTAGTAGAGATGGATATATAAACTAGTAGAAAGCGTAGTAGAGAGAATAGAGAAAAAAACGTAATATTAGAATAGAACATTAATAGATAATAATTAAGAGCGTTTGTAGATAATTAATTAATTATTTACTGTATTATTTATTATAGTCTTTTATTATACACCTTGTTCCTATACTATGCACCTATTAAAAACCTATCTTAAATCCGATAATTAGGAGTCTTACTACTTTAACTGAATCGAGCTAAACTAATAACTAAAACGAGTTAAGTTAATTAGTATATAAACTATAGAAATTAGGTAGACCTAACTTCTATTAATTGATTAGTTCTAACTAGCGCGCTCTATAATTAGCCCTTAGCGCGCCCTACTAAACTTTAATATTTATAAGCCTTAACTAATTTAAGCTAATTACTAATTATAAACTAACTAATACGAAATAGCGTACTAATCGCAACGCGATCCTATAGTAATACTAAGGAATAATATAGACTATACGACCTAGTTAATATAGCTGCAATCTAGATACGTAGTCTATAAAATCTAGGATAAGATTAACCTAGTAATAACTACTAAACTAATTGAAGAGCTAAAAATTATTAGCCCTCTAGTAATTACTAAATACTTACTAGCCGTAAATATTAAAGAGCTAGCACGTTAATCCGAATTATTAACTACAGGCCTTAAAGTATTTAAAGAGGATCTTGAATACTATAAGACTCTATCTAAGTAATATTAAATTAATTAATATATATATAATAAGGAGTAGATAAGCTTGTAGTAGATTACGGTATTTATCTAATCGTTAGTCTCGCCGCATCTACTACGCACGTACTGCCTACTAGATTAGTTACTACGATAGTAGCTTACTAACCTAAAATATACTACTAGTATAGACGAATAAATTGAATAAGAGCGAGCTCGTAAGAGATATCTTAACTCACTTAAACCAATAAGGAGTAAGGTAAACTAGAATACTTAGCTTACTAAGTATAACTAAGTAGCTATAGAAGCTAAAATATATTAAGTCGTAGAGCTATTATAAATCGACGCAGTTATAAAAGACTTTCTCTTAGTAGTTAATAAGATTACTCCTATATAGTCTATAAATTTCTAAGACTATAGGCGATTTAATCCTAGTATAACCTAGAAGGAGATAATAAAACGCTTCCGCGAATATATAATAGTAAATTATCCTCTTAAATTAGAGAAAAATAAGGCTACTTTTATAGTTAATAATACCTTAGAATACCCCGCTAGTAGTAGTAAACCTACTTAGGGTAAAACCTGTAATTAACGTATACGCGGTAGCAACGCTAAACGATTTTATAATTAAGAAATAACTATAGTAGAGGAAAAATGCCCTACTTGTAATAGATCCTATAATATATAGGACTACTTCTATATCTACCTAGATAAGGTACCTAAGTAGTAGTATCTAAATAAGACTTAATAAGAGCTTATTAACTATAAGCGCAAGTATAATACTATACTTTAAGGGCTAATTAGAGGATAGAATAAACCTTAGTTTAAGAGATTACTAACTCCTATACTAAAAGATTAAGAAAGACTAGAAGAATAAAGGATATAAAGTACTAAAAGTATTTTTTATAGTTAAGACTATAATAAATAACTATAATAAATACCTACTTTAAAATTAAATTATTAGTCTTACCGCATCTACTAGAGTAAGAGTATACTTATAAGTACTATATCTACTTACTTAAATTAATAAAGAGCGTATTAAATTAGGAAACCTAGCTAAGCTAAGTATAACTAAGCCGCTATTAGCGTAGAAGCTTACTAAGTAGGAGAGGCATTAACTATATTAATAGTATTAATAGTATTAACTATATCAACGGTATTAACTATATTAACTAATGCCTTAAATTAGATCGGGTTAATCCTAAAAGCCTAAAAGTAATTACTATGCAGTATCTCTATCTCTTAAAAGAGGAGAACTGCGCTACTCTAGTAAATAAAGTCTAGAAGCGATTACTACTATAGTATCTCTATCTCTTAAAAGAGGAGAACTACGCTACTCTAGTAAATAAAGCCTAGAAGCGATTACTACTATAGTATCTCTATCTCTTAAAAGAGGAGAACTACGCTACTCTAGTAAATAAAGTCTAGAAGCGATCACTATATAGTATCTATCTTAAAAGAGGAGAACTGCGCTACTCTAGTAAATAAAGCCTAGAAGCGATTACTACTATAGTATCTCTATCTCTTAAAAGAGGAGAACTGCGCTACTCTAGTAAAGGAAGCCTAGAAGCGATTACTACTATAGTATCTCTATCTTTAAAGAGGAGAACTACACTACTCTAGTATATTAAATCTAATTATCTAATAGGCGAGTTTTAAAGAAGTAGAATAAGCTTATATAACTAGCTAAATAGATTAAACTACTAATAAGCTATATTATAATCTAGTGCAAAATACTTAAACAATCTAATTTACAACTACTAGCTAAGGTAAGAGGAATTAGCTAGTTAAATTAAAGTAGTATATACTCTATTAATAGAGATAACTACTAATAGGTTTACTAAGGTACTCTTAGGAAATAAGTAAGAGAGTTTCTTAACCTAACTTAGACTAGTAGAAGTATAGGAATACTAGATTACGCATAAAGTACCTCTTAATAAAATCTAAGCTTACTTAAACGACCTTATACTTACCTACTAATTTCCAGCTTACTAAAGGCTTACTAAGCTGAAGAGGTATATTAGATTTATAGGTAATCTAAGGGCGAACTTAGTTATCTACTACCGGATAAGCGCATAAGATTTAGATGATAATTGAGATAATAATCGAGATAGCGATCGAGATAGCGATTAAGATAGGCACGTGCGCACGCGCGCTACTAGCGCTACTAGTAATCGGAGATCGAACTTAGTTATTATAAGACTATCCGGAACTATAACCGAGATTATAGCCGGTATAGCTAATATAGCTAGTGTAGCTAGAGCCCGATAGCTTATAGCGTTATAGATGAGCTGCGCAGAACTAGTACTATTAAATAACTACGTTGAGCTAGCTCAACTACTTAATAAGAGATGATAGATCTCCGCCCTCTAAACTAAGAGACCTTAATAAGCTTAGTAGAGATGGATATATAAACTAGTAGAAAGCGTAGTAGAGAGAATAGAGAAAAAAACGCAATATTAGAATAGAATATTAATAGATAATAATTAAGAGCGTTTGTAGATAATTAATTAATTATTTACTATATTATTTATTATAGTCTTTTATTATATACCTTATTCCTATACTATGCACCTATTAAAAACCTATCTTAAATCCGATAACAATATAGTATACTACTAGCTAGCTATATAATGTAGAAGAGTTAATAGCGTACTAAATAGTAGGTCTTAGTACATTAAACTAAAGCTAAAAGAGTTAATCCTTTCCTAATTAGAGCTTCCTAAGTTTAAAACCCTTAAAGCTTACTTCGCTAATAAAGGTTAAACTAAGTTAGGCTATATAGATAAAAGCCCTAGAATAATTAACTATCTAGGTTCTATTACTACAGTCCTCCTAAACCCTACGCTTATACCTTAGAATATTTACGGAGTATATAATATAATATCTTTTAACTCTTACCTACTCTAAGATAGTATAATCGTCGATAATAGAGTAGTAGTATACCTAGTTAATATAGAAGATCTCCTTATACCTAGAATATTTATAAAAGCTAGAAGCGACGACTATATTAAAGTAGGAACCTAGTCTTTCCTAGTAGTAGGAAAAGGTACTTAAGTACTTAAGGGAGTACTTAATAGAGTAAAAGGACTAGGTATAGAAGACTTAACCCTCTACGACGTTGTAGTAGTACCTAGTTTTTACCTAAATATTATATTAGAAGCTCTACTTAAGAGAGTTAGACTATAGTACTTAGAACTTAATTTAACTTTACGTATAGGAATAGTAGAAATAAGTATTATACTAGTAAGACTTAGGAGCGAGTATAACCTTACGTTTATTAAATATAAGCTAGTTAAGCTCTACCCTACTATACTAAACGTAATTTAACTAAAAAGAAGGCTTAATTCCTAGACAACTTACCTAAGAGTAGATAGTAAAGAGCTTTAGTATTAGAGATCTAGTTACTTAGGACTAGTAGCTCTATAAGCTCTAGTTAAGAACGCTTAGAACGTAAGGATTAGTAGTACTACGCGACTAAAATGCGAGTATTACGTAGTTATATATGCGTAATAAGTAATCTTAAGATAGAAAAGAGAGCGATTACTAAGGCTATACTAGAGAGTAGTATAGGATCTATTTAATATACTAGTAAGTAGTTCTTAAGAATATTAGATAATAGTAATTAAGTGCGAATTCAGTAGAAAGTTTTATATATATACTCTCTATAGAAAGAATATTATATAGATAATAAGAGTATTTAAAAGCTTTATAAACTATATTAAAGCCTAGTATAGGTTAGGCCTATATAGGATTATATAAGACAACGACGTAGTAACGCTCCTATAGAGAGGAACTTCTAAATTATAAACTTAGAGCGAAGATAATAGGGTAGAAATAGAGCTAATACTAGTTTATACCTACTAGCTAAATAGAGGAGTAGAGAGAGCTAGCTAAGAGGTAATAATAAAAATAATTAAAATAAAGATAGGAGTAAACCTACTAGAGTACCTCTAGCTAGAGATAGCGTATATAGTAATATAGCTTATAAATATAAGCCTATCGTATACTTATAATTTATAAGCTCTAAATATAGTACTCTACGCCTAGTTTATATAGTATTTTAGATACTACTAGCTAGTATCTATATAAGTAGTAACTATAGATTTACGCCCTAATTGGAGCGGCGTATATATATATAGCTACTAAGCGTATCCTTTAAATAGAGATTGCGCGGTAGGCTAAAATAAATAGAGTTTTAAAGTAAACCTAAGGGGCTATATAGGATATCTAGTAGGATATAGAGTATCTAATATCTATAGAATATAGATCCCTTTACTCGATTAAGTAATTATAACTTAGAATATTAGATTTAATAAAACGCTCTTTTACGAAGAAAAGAAAGAAGCGAATAAGTACCCTATTAAAGAAATTAAAGAGATAGTAGAGCTACTCTATAAAAATAAGCTATATAACATAGGTAAAGTATACGAAGATATATTTAATTAGCTATATACTACTGTATATAAGTATAAAGATACTAAAAACTTAATATACCCTTAGTAGGAGCTAGGGGGTAAGAATACTTATAAGCTCTAAAATTACGCTAGCTAGTAAGATTAAAGAGATAAGTAAGTATTATCTCCTATATAGGTAGTAAGCGAGGCTAGTAAGCTATAAGGGACCTATATAGGGCTAAGAGTAATAGGTCTTTTTATACTAGAGTATATACTAGAGCCTAGTATTAATTATACTAATAGCTCCTAGGACGTGCAATTAACTAGAGAAGAGGGCCTATTAGGTAAGATAAGATCTAAATAATCTATAGCGTAAAGCACTTAGCCTATAACTTAGTCTAGTAGTACTTCTTCTATAGCTCTAGCTAAAATAGAGAATAATACTTTAAGAAGGCTATATAGAGCTCTAGGGACGCTAGCGCTAATACGCGTAAGTAGGAGACTTAGAAACCTTAGGCCTAATAAGGAGAGTATAGGTAGCTCCTACGAAGGAAGTAAAGGCTAGAAAAGACTAGGAGTTTACTTAGTACTATATATAAATATTAAGTACTATATTAATAAAATAAGTAAGCTTATTCCTTAATCTCTTAATTAAGAAGAAAAAGAGCTATCTATAATTTACGTAGTAATTAGAGTAGCTATAAGAAAAATACTAGAATAGAAAACTAGTTAAATAGAAAAACGTACTTATAGGGAAGTACTCCTAAAAGAGCTAAAGAAGTAGAAAGATCTCTATATATACCTATATAGTAAGCTTTTCAAGTAAGTAGCTTAAAAGGAAATTAATACCCTTAATATAGCTAGTACCTAGAGCGTAATAGAGAGATTAGAAGTAGAAGAGTAACTACTACCGCTTAAATAGGTATTTAGCTATAAAATTAATTAAGATAGCTATTTCGTAAAGTATAAAGCTTAAGTAGTAGTAAGAGGAGACCTCTAAGTGATTAACTCTATTTAATTAATATATACTATAACTCTAGTAGTATGATTATTCTAAATAGTAATAGCGATCGCCGCGTAATTTAATATAGAAATTATATAGTATAACGTTATAGGAGCGTGTCTACACGCCTATAGAGATTACTAACTAGTAGTTATATATAATCTACTAGATAGTTTTAAACTACTAGGTAAGTGCGTAAAACTTAAGAGAGTACTATATAGCTTAAAAGACTCGCCGCTCTTATAGTATAAAGAACTCTTAAGAACGCTTAGGAAAGTAGGACTTAAATCCTCTAAAGAGGAGCTATATTTATTCTTTAGTAATAATTAAAAGATATTACTTATCTTCTACGTTAATAATATACTAATAGCCTACTACTATAAGTATAGTATAGATATAAAAGTAATTATAGACGCGATTAAAGCTACCTATAATCTAGAAGAGAAAGGTAAAATATAGTAGTTCCTAAATATTAGAGTACTAAGGGATAGAGCAAATAAGACGATTACTCTGTATATAATAAGTATATTAATAAGATTATAAGGCGCTTTAACCTTACGTAAACTACTTAGTTTCCCCTAACTCTATTACTAGTAGATAATCTATATAAGAACGAAGGAGAGGCCTTAAAGAGCGAGATTAAAGACTACTAAGAGCGCGTAGGATCGATACTCTATACTATAATAATACTTTAACTAGATATTATATTTATAGCTTTATCACTCTTATTCTATCTAATAAATCTAAGTAAAAGGTATCTTAAAGTTATAAATAGAGTAATTATATACCTATATAGGATAAGGTTTTAATTAATCTAATATAGTAGGAAAAGAAGTACTAAGCTACTTATATATAGAGATGCCTTATTTACTAATAATAAAGAAATAAGAAGATTATCTTAAGAGTATCTAATAATGCTCTTTAGAGGCCTAATTGTATAGAAAGCTACCTAATAAGTAATAGTTACTACTTTAATAATAGAGGTAGAGCTCCTAGCTCTTACGCAAGTAAGTAAAGAAACTATAGTAATAAAACGCCTATTTACTAAGCTTACGCTTGAACTTAGATTAGTATAGAGGATCTATTATAATAATTAATAAACGATTAGACTTATAGTAGTAGAAAACGCGCGTATAACTATAAAGCTACTATATAGATATATAAAATATATAGTTGCGATAAGAGTACTTAAAAGGATTATTTAAAGTTACGTATATACCTATAGCGCTTATACTAGTAGATAGACTTACTAAATACCTATCTAAATAGAAATTCGATCGTTTTAAAGAGTATTTAAATATATAGGACTTAGAATAAAGGATTAAGGAACTTAAGGCTTACGAAAATAGATTAATTAAGGATAGTAGTAACTTATTATAATTAGTACCGCGCCGTGTATATAAAGTAAAGCCTAAAGGTAATAAGAGCTACTCTAGTTTATAATAATAAAATAAGCGCTAGAGTATAATTTTAGTAAACTAAAAGCTTAACTAAGTAAGAAAACTAGAGTATAAAGCTATAAAGAGCTTAATACTTAAGTAATAAACTAACTACTTTACTAAGGTAAATTATTACCTTAAGGTAAGTTTACTCTTAGAACTACTATAACCTTATCTACTAGAAGGAGTATTATTAGGTATAACCTTAATACTTATACTATTACTAGAGCCTCTATTATCTTAATAAGCTTTTATAATAGTAAAGAACCTATAAAGATTGCGCTTAATCTTTTAGAGTAAAGAGCTCTAAGGATCCTGCTACTCTTAATACGCTAAATAAGTAAAAGAGCTAAAGGACGTATAATAATAGGTATTAGATAGTAACTATAACTAAGCTTATACTTAGTATAACGCTTACCCCTACTACTAATATCTAAATAAACTACCTATTTGCGACCTAAGTAAAGACTACAATATAGCTAAGATAAGGTACGTCGCGTAGTATAAGAAGCTAGCTTACTTAGATACTCTAGGAGGATTAGTAGAGATATCTCTATTAGACTCGCTCTTAACCTTAGAACTAGAGTTAAGATTAGAAGTTTCTATACTAGTATTAGGAGGAGTAAAGTACAACTAATTATTAGAGAAACTATTAGCTTATACCTAGGAGCTTTTCCCTT
The DNA here is from genome assembly GCA_021365335.1 of Phaeosphaeriaceae sp. PMI808. NCBI lineage: Eukaryota > Fungi > Ascomycota > Dothideomycetes > Pleosporales > Phaeosphaeriaceae > Phaeosphaeriaceae sp. PMI808. The sequence continues at coordinate 90,144 of JAJTIZ010000138.1, forward strand.
ATTAATAGTAATAGGGAGCTCTTATAGTTTTAGGTCGTTAAGAAGAACTTAAGTAGAGTTGCGTATTTACTTAAAGTTTATCTTATTATACTTACTAGGGTCTTAATAATCGTACTATAAGTATTATTAGCTAAGAGCGCGTTTAGAATACTAATCTACTCCTTAAGCTTCTTAGTCTTAGAGCTAATAATTATATTACTATTAAGCTCGCCTAAGCTACTAGTAGAAAGAGTACTTAGGGTACTATAATACTACTTATAAATATTAAGCTACTTAGTAAATAGTGCTCTCTAAGAAATAAGAAGAGGATCTATTTAATTCCTAACGAGCTTTTCTTAGTAGAAGAAATATAAGAAGGGATAGGAGTATTTAAAATAGGAGTAGTTAAAGCTAGCTAAGAAACTAAAGTAGCCTAAGGAGTTTAATTAATAACTTTAGAAGAAATATTATTAGTAGAAGAAGTGAATAAGCTAGCGCCTTACGATCGCGCTATTTAGAGTTAATAGATTTAGTAATAACTTATATATAATTAAAACCTATTTAATTATATATAATTAGATTACTAATAACTATACCCTACGCGTTACTATTAGATGCGTCGCGTAGAAGATTAATCTACTCCTAAGCTTTAACTACTCTTATATAATCTCTTATAAATTATTAGGAGTACTTTACTTATCTCTAGTAAGAATAGATAGAGTAAGGCGATACTATTTATAGTTATTTAGCTAGCTAGCGATTTATTCCTTTTATAAAGTATAATAAGCCTCTAAGCTAAGAGTATCTAAACCCTTATATAAAGAGCTTAATATAATAGAGAGACTAGAGGCTAGTATAGGAGTAGCGACCTAAGTTCTACTAGTAGGCGTAAAGCTCTACTAAGTAGAACTAGTACTAGGAGTAAATATTACCTTTTTAATAGGAGTAATTAGTATAGGAATAGTAACCTAAGTTATATAAATAGGAGCTATACTCGCCTAATAAGAGCTTTTAGAGGCGTAACTATATTGCTTGCCTAAGTAAGAGCTTTATATACTAAGCTAGGAGTAGTAATAGATATAGAATCCTAATACTCTTAACTAGGTATAACGCCTAGTTTATAAATCTCCTTATCTAGCTTAGAGCTAATTATACTCTAATTCCTCTTATATTAACGACGAGTAAAAGCCTAGTTTAAAGAAATAACCTTAGGAGATAGAGTAGTAAAGCTAGGAAGCATAGGGGATAGCCTAAAATTAATTTAATCCTAGGTATACTATTAGGAGCCTTTAGAAAATTAGGAAGTAGCTTTAATAAGTATAGGATCTACCTATAATAGAGAAGGGACGCTCCTAAGAAGAAAAGGTTAGAGTTTAGATAGTAATAGAGTAAATAGTAAGAAGAGAAAATATATCTTTTTAGTAAAGCTTAGAGACTTACTACTAGGACGCTAAGTATATAGACTCTAAATAACGCTTAGTACGTAAGGAGTAGGAGGAACGTAACCTAGAAAAGGAAGTAAAGAAAGGTATATAGGGTTACTAGAACTTAGAGCTAACTACTCTAAAGTTTTACCTTTAGGAGTAAGTAAGTAAGTAGGTAAGAGTAATAGTCGTTAAAGACCTAAGATCCCTAGAGCTACCTAAATTATAGTCTAAGATACCTAACTTAAGAGAAGCTTTTTAGCTAGCCTAAAAATAAGGAGAGTAATTAGTAAATAAATAAAAAGAAAGCTTAAATAATAGAGTATTACTAGATATAAAGGGGTATAAGGGATTATTACCTTAGGCGAAATAATACTAGGAGGATTATTACCCTTAGCCTATATAATCTATTTACTTAAACAACCTAAGTAATCTTACTAATTAAAGCTAAAATAGTAGTAGGTTTACTTAAAGGAGCACTATTAGGTAATACCTAACTAGCTAATAAGGAAGATAGAATATTAATTAGATTAGTAGTAGAGGAGCCTTTATCCTTATTTACTCTATGATAAGCTTCTTTTTAGGAGTCTCTACTAGAGATAATAACTCTAGAGGAGCTTAGCTCTAGGTATTAGGTAGGGCTTACGCTTATTACTAGCCTTTTTATTAGTTACTCTCTAGAAAAGATATTAGTAGCGAGCTATAGACTAGCTTAATAGAGTAAGTAAGAAGGAGTAAGGATAGAAAGCGCTACTAAGGTAATATATAGGTACTATAGTATATGCGATAATCTAAGTAGTGTACTACCCTAGTTTATTATAATCTAGAGCGTTTAGAGCTAAGCGAGTATATAGATTAATAATAAAGGCGTACGCTATATAGAGTCTTAGCCTATAGTAAGCGTATAGACTAAGAATAAAAGAGGGCGTATACTATATAGAGTATATCGACCTATAATAAAATATAGTATAACTACAAGAGCGTACTATATTAATTTAAGTATAGGTAAGCCCTAGGCGTAGGATTACCTAGGGGGTATATTATAAAAATAGAGCTTAGAGTAAATAGCTAAGTACTAAAAGCTTAGAGTAAATAGCTAAGTGCTAAAAGCTTAGAGTAAATAATCCTTACTAAACGCTCTAAGCATCCTAAGAACTATTAATTAGATATAAAGATAGTATAAATATAGAGTAGGAAGAAGTAGTCTCTAGCGCTCCTTTAGTATATAGTTTAGCTCTCTCTTAGAGAGAAACAATAATAACTTATCTCCTAGTTATTCCTAAGCTTATTTTTTTACTATACTTATTAAAACCTATCTTAAATTAAATAGAAATATAACCTAACCTAGTTATATAATAGTAAGAGGAAGAGTCTAGTATTAATAGTTATTAGTTAGACTCTAACGCGTAACTACGTAATATTACTACCTACTACTAAGTCTAAATATCTAAATTCTACTATTAGTATAGAGCTTATTATATAAATATACGTTCTATATTATATTACTATTAGATATTTTATAAAACTAATATTATAGAGCCCTAAGAAGTATAAAGATAAGAAATAGAAATATTTAATATTTCCTAGTTCTATCTAGGTTGTAGTAAAGCTAGTTAAGATTTCTAAACTTAATATCCTAGTATATTAGCTTTTATAACTAAAGTATTAAATCTTATATAAAAAGCTTATCTAATAGATAATACTATATTAAGCTATAGTAAGATATAAGGTAATACTTCTCTAATCGATATTATAGACTAAAGTAATTAAAGTAGATAACTACTTAAACTTCTCTATAATAAGCTTTAAAATCGCCTTAGACCTAATAAAGTTAATATACTTTAGTATATCTATATTAATAAAAGGGTTTTAGAGAGAATTAAGGTAGATTTTACTACTAAAGGAGAACTTATTAACCTTAAGGATACTCTACTTAAGATTAGAGAAGATTATACTATTATAGTATTATATACTCGACGCTCTTCTAGGGCTTAAGGGCCTATTAGCCTATAATTATAAGGTCTAGATTAGGAAT
>JAJTIZ010000139.1:0-93116 GCA_021365335.1 Phaeosphaeriaceae sp. PMI808
GAAGGGATTGTGGTTGGACTGTGTAGCGATTCCGCCAGCAACCCAACGTGACCCCTCTTGTGAGTTTTCCGAGCCTCGCTCCCTCGCAAATGCTCTAGGCACTCCTCAGCACCGCGCGCATCTCAGTTCCATCCGATATAAAATCGTCTGGTCATGTAAGTCGAAGGACCATACTTCGTCTTGTTTATCGAATATTTACGAGTTGTTCTAGCACATTCATCTGCCTAACATTCACCCGCCTAAAATTGTTATCAATTACCTATCATGACTAGCGTCGTGGAGGCTAGGACTGTCATCGGCCTCATTTCAGGCGTGATCTCAGTCATTGAGGCAACGAAAGCGCTGTATGATGCCGCCAAAGACGCGAAAGGACAGCCAGAGGCATTTCGTTAGGTAGCAGCACGACTGCCGCTAGTCAACGACATCCTCCAAAGCGCCAAAGAGAGAGCATAGACGCTCGAAGAGCCCGCTAGGGACGCATTGAGGCCTATTGTAGAGTCATGCAATGTGAAGGCTAAGGACCTCCAGAAACTTTTCCACGGGGTCATTCGAAAAGATGACGATAGGTAGTACGACCAATACAAGAAAGCCCTAAGTACATTAGGGAAAGGGGCTAAAGTAGAGTGTTTGATGGAAGGGATATTGACGGACATCGAAGTGCTCGCATGCGAGAGGCTGACAGGGACTGCCACCGACGCTCAAGTGAAGGACCTTCAAGAAGCGATCAAGGAAATGAAGGAAATGCCTCCATCCCTACCAGATGACAGTGGAAGTGTGAGCCAAACACATAGCGGCAGTGGCGACAATATTGGGGTTACTGGTGCAGGGACTATGAACCTCCATAAAGGGTCTGGGGATTTATACCACAATGTAATCAGTAGTAGGGCAACTTTTAGCAGTAAGAAATAGTGTAATAAGAGAGACAGATCTAGATCTGACTATTCTTTCCTGAGCAGATAATCCCCAGAACGAGAGCTTGCTGAAGGATCTGCGGGTGACAGACCCACGCGACGACAAGAAGCGCATCGAAGACACCAAGGGTGGCTTGCTGAAGGACTCGTACTATTAGATTCTCGAAAACTCCGACTTCCAACGATGGCGCGACCACCAGCAGAGCCAACTGATGTGGATCAAGGGCGACCCTGGCAAGGGGAAGACAATGCTACTCTGCGGCATCATCAATGAGTTAAATAAGTCAACGACTAAGACGCATCAGGACGCAGAAATCAACAACGCTACGGCTGTACTGCGAGGTCTACTGTACTTACTCGTCAATCAGCAGCCATCGCTCGTCTCACATATACAAGAGAAGTACGATCATGCGGGGAAAAGTCTTTTCGAGGATAAAAATCCGTGGTTCGCCTTGTCCGGGATATTGACGAATATCCTGCTCACCCCAAGCTTGAATATCATCTACTTGATCGTCGATGCCCTCGACGAATGCATCGAGGATTTACCAAAACTGTTGAGCTTTATTGTCCAGATATCTTCCGTGGCTTCCCGCGTCAAGTGGATCGTTTCTAGCCGCAATTGGCCGAGCATCGAGAAGGATCTCGACGCTGCAACGCAGAAAGTGAGGCTATGCCTTGAGCTAAACGAGCAATCTGTCTCCAGGGCTATTACAGTATACATTCAACTCAAAGTTGATTGGTTGGCGAAACGAAACAAATATGATAACGGTACGTGAAAAGCCGTTCAACGCTATTTTCAAGTCAAATCTACTCTTGGCATACGCCCGATTAAGTTGGCCAATCTTTACTCATTATATCAGCAAAATCTTACGCGGCTCAACTTCGGCTCAATTCCGCTCAGCCTGAATCACGCTTGCTCGGGATTGCTCGTAATCAAAATCATAGTGCCTTCAGGCTACTCATATTCGACTCCTTTTTGGTTCATTGTCCTGATTCTAGTCCTGACTCTAGTCTCCTAACCCTTTGCCCTCTCTATCCCAATATCAGCAACTTTAAACGGAGGTACACGATGGTAAGAGGTCTGACGCTAACATCCTCTAAGTTCGCTCCTGCGCTGGCTGATCGTACGTACAATTACGTGCTTTAGCAGTTTTTTATGGCCATTTCTGACAGATGCAAGTCACAGCGGAAGGAGAGACAGTCAACCTCGTACCAGGGGTTAATTTACGGCATATCCTATCGTAACTGCCTTCAAACTCTATTTAGCATAGTCACTGTACAGCGATCCTCGAAATATGTTTGAATGTTAATGTTCAAGCATTCCCTCAGCTATCAGGGATCTTGTACTCCAGGTAGTTTACTACGCCTCACCGACCTAGTGTCTGTGCCAGTGCTGCGCCCTGCCGAATTACCAGGTCTTGGGGGAGTCCAGTTTCGGGACACTGCAAAGACTGCATGGAATACGTAGCTCAATGGATGATAGTTCCAGTTGGTTATGCTCCGTATGAATGCGGTATTCCGGGTGTTATGTTTAGCCTCCCTATGGAGTGTTTATGGCCAAGCTAGTTCGCTCTTACCTGACTAGTACATCTGATTCTCTCTTCTTCCTCTTCATGGATGACATTTCCCCATACATAGTGATTCGCTTGCTACCCTTAGACTCGACAATAGGTCTGTCCATAGACAGAGTGTGCTTGCTTCTGAACTCCCAATAAATATGCTCCCCCTCCGCGTATCTGCCTTGCGAGTTACGGATAACCGCACTTGCTAATACTTTTCAGTCCTACTGATTATACCGCACCACTATTACTCTCGTCAGGCCATCCATAGACTTTCCCCACTTGTCGAATGAATCCTGGCTCTGGGCGCTAGTAGATATTAGGTGGACCAGGAGCATAAGCTAAGCTATGAATTGGGTCCAGCTGATTTTCCTGTTGGATCTTCAGACGCTCGCCTAAGTTATGAATCAGGTTGAAGAATCCTGGACTCTGCTTGATCTCCTCCAACTGGTTGAGAATCTAGATCCATTGCCTTGTAACCATTCCGATATGGTAATTCTCTGTCTCTGACTGCGTATGAGCATGGTGGATTTGCCGTAATATGCACTCAAACTTCCTATAGCTTGCTAGCTCGCCCAGAACTGATCGTCTCTAAGGAGCTCGATAACTCGGTGTGTGCGAATTTCTTTATCTTTCTCCTTCTTCTCTTTTGCGAGTTCATGGACTCGTTAATCTTCTGTGCACTCGCGAAGCGCTCGTTCAGCACGAAATTGACTGAAAGGTACTGAATATATTAATCCCCAGCGCTGGATAATGTGGAATGACAAGGTGAGCACTCTGCTGACTCTGGGCACACTGCTGTGGCATAAGTCAACGCGCAGATCGAATTTCGATGCTTAATGGTGCACTAATAACTACGAAAGAGAGAAGATGCCTAGCATTTAGTATCGACAGGGGACCTCGAGGCTAATATACCACCATGTTAATGCAGGAGTTTAACAAAACTCAGATGATGTGGCTTTGGTAATTAATATGCATTCGTCCAGCTCATCCTCACTGAGCTTCGAGACACTGACGATACAGTCCTTGAATGCACTTTCGTCGTCTTGGTCCATAACATCAGAGAATTCCATTCGAGACTCTGGTGTCTTTGGCAGTAGAACTTGAAAGTTCTGTGGCATAGCTGGGAGGTCAGTCAGGAGTGAGTTAAGTAGCACCATACGACACAGAAATCACAACGGAGACGCGTTATTTGTCAACACTTGAATTTTTCCGTAACGGCAATGTATTGGATGAAATGTAATCATTGTACAAAGGCGTATCTTGCTACATTGACCCAGAGACCATTCGACAGGAGTGAAAAGCTAAATTTGCATACTACATTGCCTTGCCTTGACAGAGAGTCACAACGGAATAAAATCGTAACACTACGTTTTATCAATATCCATCCATAGGTATATATGATGCAGGATAACAAGGTTCCGTGCAAGAAAGGGTCTATGTATTGGGCAAAACAGATCCTATGATCTCTTCTCTGAGACCAAGAAAAAGGAGGCAACAGATATAAATATTACTGTATGCCATGACTTCAAGAAAAAGACAAGCTTAGCTGCTGCATATATAGCAGGTTGCAATCTACATAGGAGATTACTGGGAAGATATCTTGTTTGATACAGACGAGAAGCATATGGGAAAACGCGAAACAGTCAGCAGAAATTCGACCCTTCCATCGTCAAACCCCTACCGAGGCGGTGGCATTCCCGCACCTAGTGAGCCATTTTTGACGTTCTTGACCAATTTTGTGGCACACCTTGGAGACTATTGTGTTCTATTATCTTTAACCCCACAACATTACATCGCAGAATAGAGGGCATGGCTATACGAATGATCGGCCATAGTAGAACAGATGGGAAATTTGCCCAGACGGAAAGTAGGTGCCCAAGATTATTCCTGTTTAGGTCGCTGCCTACCAGGAACGCGCCCATAGCCTGCGCGTCTCGGTCCTCGCTCTTCCGCTTCATCATTCGCCAGATCTCACCACGCTCTCACTTAGCATCACCGAGTCACCTGTCTCTCCTGCTCACCTGCCCAGCCTGGTCTCACGCAAAGTGGACGATACTCTATAGACACGAGATATCGTTAAGTGTGCTTCCTCAGCGCCTAACGACGACGCCACCACCGCTGCTACTGTTACACTGGTGTATTATAAGTAGAGCAAGTGATAGTGGTGCAGCACTGACTTCAGTATCTGTAATGGGCAGAGTTGTCAACAATCAATTATACTCAATCAAGAGCTCCAAGTTTGTTTTGATTGACTCGTGAGCAGCGTTACTTTGTTTTGTTTGAGTTGACTCAACTTTGAGTCAATTAATTGCAATTAATTGAGTAAGTTGACTCAAAAGATAGTATTATTCTCCATAATAATACAACGGTAGAGTCTCCTACTCATCAGTTTTGTAATCTCGTATAATTTACTCCTCAGTCAGCCTACTCCCATCACTATAATATAGTGTTTTAAAGCCAGCTTTTACCTAAGACCTTACTAATTAAAGAGCTATAAGTTATTAGCTACTAAGCTTACGACGTTTAGGTTTAAGTAAGTCGCCTAACTAACTAAAGAGGCGCTTACAATTACTACTAGATACTAGGATTATTATAATATTAATTATAAAACGCGCTAAGTTAGGGTATTTTAGCCTTATTTAAATCTAGTACTTAACTAGGTTACTATCTACCTTATATTACTCCTTTATCTATACTAGTTCTAGTATTTTCTAGCGCTTATACTTATTATCTAGAGCCTCTAGAGTACTACTATAGTATAGAAACGCGCTAATAGTATTATTAAGACTATTTATACTTACTATAATTACCTAAGGTAAGCGCGAGCGCTAGGGTTTATACTCTACTTAAAGATGCTAGAAGCTAATATTAGTAGCTTAGAGCTACTTAGGTTTCTCTATCTAGCTATTCTTATAGTAGTATTTATATTATAGGTATAAATAGGTAGTAGCGTAGTATATAGGTAACTTATTAAGCTTATTATAATAATTATTAGCTTTACTCTAAGCTACGTAGAGGCTAATAGTAAGGTAATCTTTAGGAGTATAAGAGTAAGTATTAAAATAAACTTATAAGTATAGGCGTTAGCGTACTTTAAGTCTACTTAAGATAACTTTATATACTAGTATAATCTTATAAATAGTACTATATTTACCTATCCTACTACGCCCTTTAAGTAATAGTATAGTAAAGTTTAGTAGTTCTAAGTATACTTAGTACTCTATAATTACTACTTAGTTAGCTATAGTAAACCTACTAGATCTTATCTACTTAAGTATACTAGGTAGCTAAGTATTAGAGCGTATAGTATATATATTAGCCTTATAGGTAGTATAAATATAGTAGTTAGTATACTTATTATAGGTAGCGTAAAGCTTTATAGCGTACTTAAAAGCTACGTAAAATAAGGTCTATTAAGTTAGAACTAGCTTAACTAGTTTAAGTATTTTAGGGCGTTCTTTAGTAGGTAGCTTCTTGTTTACGCACTACTAATAGTTATAGAAAAGTTTATATTATTATAATATTTTAATATAGTTAATTATATTAACTAAGACGCCTAATAGGCCCTTATCGCGCTACTCCTATATATATTACTCCTCCTTAGTATAGTACTCTTTAGCGTTATTAAAGGAGTCTTTATAGGTACTAAATATAAGCCTCTAGCTAACGAGATTAAGCGTATAGTAGCTATAATAAAGGCGCTAGTATATAGGATTAAAGGCGTAATCTCTAGTAATTATAGTAACTATAGTATTATTATTAGTAGTATTATTAAGTATAAAGTAGCCTAACTTATTAGTAGTTATACTATATATTTTAAGTATTTAAGTAATAGCTTTAGTAATAGCTTTACCTATATAGGTACCTATAAGTTATAGTAAGTTAATAGGTAAGTCTAGTATTATACTAGAGGTATTAGTAAAGTAGGTAATAATACTAAAGAAGCTATATTTACTACCTTTTATTATCTACCTATTAAAGCTTATATATATCTTACTTATTATAGTTAATAACGCGTTAATAACCTATAGCTATAAGTACTTAAAGAGCTTTATTATAAAGGTAGTAGTATAGTAGAGTACTACGATATTCGGCTCGCGTAAAAAAGGGAACGGATAGTTATAAGGGAGAACCGAGCGCCGAGGGCTTATAAGAAAAAAGGGTAGAGGAGATAGGTAGTTACTTAGGGGAGGTAATCGACCCTAATACTTAAGACTAATAAATTACTATACTCTATAACTACTATCTAATAAGCTATTAGATAGTAGATCTCTAGTTTATAGAGCTATACTACGTTACGCAGGTAAGTAAACTAGAGAGTATACTTAGCTAATAAACTCTCTAGTTATAGGCTAATAGACCCTTAGAGCTTAGAAGAGCATTAAATATATTAAGGTATATTTATATAGTATAGGAAGAAATAACGCTATAAACTAGGAGTTCCTAATCTAGGTCTTATAATTATAGGCTAATAGGCCTTCGGGCCCTAGAAGAGTATTAAGTATATAATACTATAATAAATAGTAACTAATATAAGGCTTGAACTATTATAGACCTTAGCTTTAAGAGGACTAACTACCTATATACTATAGTATAATATAGCTATAGGTATATAGGATAATAGATAAGTAACCTAAGGGGGTTACCTAAATATAGGAAATAACTACTTTATAGTTAAGGGACTAATAAAGCTTAGGTAGGTATAAGATAATAGATAGGTAACCTAAGGGGGCTACCTAGACGTAGGAAATAACTACTTTAAGGTTAAGAGACTAGTAAAGCCTAGGTATATAGAATATTAGATAGGTAACCTAAGGGAGCTACCTAGACGTAGGAAATAACTACTTTATAGTTAAGGGACTAATAAAGCCTAGGTAGGTATAGGATAAAAATAAGATATCTAAGGTCCGAGGGGACTATAGGTATTACTAAAAATATATAGGAAGAAACCTATAATCGCGCTAGTAGCGTAGAGAGCTAAGAAAATAAAGTTTATAAATAAGAAAACTAAAGGAAGCTTTAATAGACCCTTAGATAGCTAATAAATAGCTAATATAAGTATAGGGAATTAATAAAAGAAAAGAGTAATAGGTAGTATAAATATATATTATACTATAATCTAGGATAGGAAACTATAAAAGGAGGAGGGAATACTAGAAAAGAGAGACTATACATAAATATAAGTCTAAACTTAAGCCTATTATCTAATAATAAAGTTATACTAAAGGTATCTCTTTATTACTTAAGAGCCTCTCTATATAACTTAGATCTTCTAAATCTAGCTACTAAAGGACCCTTAAGGATACTAGAAAGAACCTATACGCTAATAATAGATAATAGTACTACTAATATAGGCCTATCCTAACTAGTAGCTAAGATTTCTATAGATATATTTAGCTAACTAGTAGTAGCTATTAAGATAATAGTAGAGTAAAATAGTAGAGCCTATATTAGCGAATAGAGCCTATTTATAGATAAGAAATTCGAGTTTACTAGAAGTAATATAACTGAATTTCTAGATAGTATTAAAGAATAAGTAAAATTCTACTAATAGCCTATTAGAGACTAGATAAGTAATATTATTATATATAGTAATAGAACGCGAAAAGATATTATTAAGTAAAGTATAATAGAGTTTATAGAAGTAGAAAAGACTAAGAATTAGGCGAAGATTAGAGAAGTAATAAGAAATAGGTTCTAAGGGGCTAATAAAGCCTAATAGGAAGAATTAGAAGAAGCCCTTAGAACCTAGCTATAGAAATACTCCCTAATAAGTAATCTCTTACTCTAAGACTACCTTAATAACTTTAGACCCTAGTTTACGAGATACTAGAGAGCTAGAATAATAATAGAAGTAATAAAAGGTTACTACCTAGTAAAAGAGCTTAATAAATAATAACTATAGAAAGTATTTAATAAATATTACTTAAGTAATAAAGGAGCTAAGTAATTTAACTAAAGAGAAATCTAGAAATACTTTAACTACTTAGTATAGAGAGACCTATAAGTAGAACGCTTTAACCTAGCTTTTAAAGAAATAGTAAATATACTAAAACTCTTAAGTTAAGGGAAACTACTTATAACCTTAGGATAGCTATATATATTCCCTAAGAGAGCCTTAGTATTTCCTAATATAAATATAGCGCCTAATAGTACTAATTAGACTTAAGGATAGAGAGGAATATAGATACTCCTAGGAACTAAAGTTACGTAAGTAGAAATAGATAACCTTATAGAATACTTTAAGACTATAAAACTCTAAGCTATTATATTTATAACTATTAATAACCTAAATATAAGAGTATAAGAGCTTATCTAATTACTAGAAGTATACTTAGTAATAGAAAACTATATTAAACTAAATAACTATCTAGAGGCCCCTTAGGCTATAATAAGCTAATAATAAGTAGTATAGTTTAGTTTAGGACTATAATTTTAATAAAATGTAGTATAAGCCTTTAGTATAAGACTAGAATTCTAGGGTTGTATTAGATATATAGACTTAAACTACTTAATTAGAAACTATCTACATAGGAATACTATAATTAATAATAGTTAGATCTAATTTAACCTAGATACCTAGAGAATTAGATAGAGTATAGAATAGGTAAATTAAGGATTTATTAAAAGAATTAGAGCTAGAGGGAACTAGAATAATATAATAATCTAATATATTAAGTAAAGGATATATAACTTAAAAATAGGAGATATAGACCCTCTAGTATTACCTAACCCTACTATACCTTAACTCTATATAATAGTAGTTATAAACTCCCTTAAGGGCGTAATTAATAACTTAGATAAAGATAGGATAGTAAGTTTAGAGGAGTATAACTACTTCTAGTCCTAGTAGCCTATATTTAAAGAGGAAGTAGAGGATATTACTAAAATAGCCTACGTAGTAAGTATAGGATTTAGGATCTAAGGGCTATTAGTACCTATCCCTACTATAAGGAATAACTATAGAAGAGAGGCTAGTTTCTTTAAACTAAAATAAACCTAGTTTAAGAATATAGAAATAGATAAGAACTTAGAGTAAGGACCTAATAAGAATAATAAGCTAAAAGGTAAGAAGAATAAGAAGCTTAAGTAGCTAGATATACTAGAACTAAATACTAAGGAGGTAATATAAAGGCTTATAGAATCTCTAATAACTATACTTATCTAAATAATTCTTACTAATATACTAGACCTTTATAAAAAGCTAATAAAACCTACCTTTATAGTTAATAAACTAGAAGAGTTTATAAATATAAAAGTAGCTATAAGTCTAGCTAAAGAAGTAGAAGGAGTATTTTAGAGCTCTAAGAGGACCTTAGTAATCTTACCTTAGAATAATACTAAACTTTATATAATAAGAACTAGTATCCTAGATTAAGTAATAGTAGAAGTAATAAATAGAAAAATTATCTAATATAGAACCTATAAGCTCTTAGGATTATTAATAAAAGTACTACTAATTATACTAATATACCCTATAGGACTTATAGCTAATATAAATATAGTAGGAGAACGCCTAGAGTATAACTAACTATAAGGTATTAAAAGACTCTAAAAAGAGTACCTAAAGGTAATAATTTAAGTCTATAGAATAAGGCTCCCTATACTACTAGACTTAGGAGTAGAACTTAATATAATCTACCTTAAAATAGCGTTAGCGGCTAGTTTAAGTATAACTTTAATACTAGAAGAAATAGCTAAAGTATAGCTAGTAACTATAAATAGAGGAAAGGAGTTGTTTAAAGGTATTATCTAGAGAGTACTAGTTATAATTAGTAGTATTAAAGTATATACTAACTTCTTTATTATCTAAGGACTTTCGCACCTAATAATTCTTAGGAACCTATTTATAGTAGAATATAGGAGCTCTTTTAAATAGGCTAATTATCTATATATAATAAGTTAAGTATTTATAAACTATTCGGCCTAACTCTTAGGGGCCTATATAGAGGCCTCTCTCTCGTATAAGAGAGAGGCTAGTTATAGAATATAGATCTATCTTTACCTTACCTATCTACCGTACGCCTGCGTGCGGCTCTCTGTCTAGAGGAGTAAGCTAACTAATACTAATTAGTCTATTAATAGGTAGACTACCGCGTACGTAGCTACGTAGAGAGGAATACCTCTAATAGTATAGATTAGTAAGGAGGCTTTTTATATAAAAGAGGTTTTCCTCCTCTATACGATAAAACCTAGTTTATATAAGGAAGAATTAGTTAACTACTATATGTATAGCTACGTAGAGGAGAAGCTATTTCTTCTCCTATATAACCAACCTATATAAGAAGAAGGACTAAGTACTACCGCGTGCGTAGCTACGTAGAGGAGAGCCCTCCTCCTCTAGATCATATAGCGACCAACGCGAGAAGAAGGACTATGCACTACCGCGTGCGTAGTTATATAGAGGAGAGCCCTCCTCTTTCGGATCGTACGGTTACTAACCCCCCCCTTCGCCCATTAACCTACGCTGCCTACCTACATACCACCTATCCACCTGCGTGCTACCTATCTACCTGCGCGCCGCCTACCTACCTACGCGTCGCCTATCCACCTACGCGTCGCCTATCTACCTACGCGCTATCTACCTATAACCTCTAGCTACTACAACCCTCCCTCTACGCATAGATTCGTACGAGGAACTTGTATAGAAGACCTAGATCTTAGTAGCAATACTATAGAGGGAGGTAGACCTAAGTCTCCTTATAGACTACCTTAATATATTAATAGCCCCTATATAGGTATAATAAACCTCGTACGTAGTAGAGACTATTATCTATATATAAATAGAGGTATACTATAGAGATAATTTTAGAGAGGACTTTAAGGGATAGATAGTATAGTACTTTAATAACCTACTCTATATATTTAGATAGTAGCTCCTTCTTACTCTTATAGAGTATAGGATCTACCTAATAGGGAAGAGGTACTATACGTAGGTAGAAAAGCTAGTAGGTATTATTAATTACTAGTATAGAAGGGGGATAAAAAGGAGGAGTAGAGATAGATAACTTATTCTATATAGAGCCTATCTAAAAAAAAAGAAAAGCTACTAGTATCTATATATAATAAGTTAAGTATTTATAAACTATTTAGCCTAACTCTTAGGGGCCTATATAGAGGCCTCTCTCTTATATAAGAGAGAGGCTAGTTATAGAATATAGAGCTATCTTTACCTTACCTATCTACTATATGCCTGCGTACGGCTCTCTATCTAGAGGAGTAAGCTAACTAATACTAATAATAGCTATATATACTATAAAGTCTAGTTAAAAAGTTATAATACTTCTATAAAGTTTATAGTAGTATTTAATAAATTAAGTATAAAAGAATAGGTAAACGCTATATAGATAGAAAAACTAATAAAGGATCCTATTACTAGGAATAAGGTTCTAAAAATAGAAAAATAAGAAATAAGTACCTAAGGAGTTATTAGAAATAAATAGAACTAGTACTAATAACTAAAAGAGAATTTAAGAGTAGACCTAATAATAATAGAATAAATTAGTACTCTACTAGATAAAAGTCTCTTAGAAATTATTAAGAATCTACTATAAGAATAATAGGTAAAAGAGGAATAAGTATCTAAGGGCTTACTAGATATAAAACTTAAATTTAAAATAAATACTATATATAAAGCTAAAGATAAGAAGGTATAGCCTATTTATAACTTATTAGTATAACTATATAAAGTAGAAGGCTAAATAGACTAGAAGACTAGAGTAGAGCTTAGATAACTAGTAAATTAAGACTAAGACTAGAGATAATTTAGTAAATATATTACTAACTAAATAGCCTAGTTTCTAAAGGGTACTTAGGTTACTAATAAGTAATTAGTAGATATAAAGATTATAGACTAGCTATAGCTAAGAGAAAGAGAGATACTAATTAAAGTCTTTATATATAGAGAAGCTACCTTAAGCTTTAGATTTATAGAGTCTAGCTATATTTATCTAGATATCGTACCTCTAGTACGTATTAATACTATACTATATAAGGCCTAGAAAGAAAATAACTTCTTAATTCTCTATAAACTAAGAGAAGTAGTATATAAAATAATATAAGAATACCTAACCTAAGAGGTCCTTAAGCTAAGTAAAAGTCCCTATAGTAATCTTTAGTTCCTTATAAAGAAAAAGGATAAAGGATATAGGCTTATTAATAATAGATAATATATAAATAGTATAATAGTCTAGAATATAAATATACTACTAAATACTAATAAGTTCTTAGAAGAGTTTATAGGGTATTATATTATATCTCTAATAAACTTTTTCTCTAGTTATAACTAAGTAGATCTCTACTAAGACTCTAGACTAATAACTATATTCTATATAGTAACCTATAGACTAGTTTAATAATATATACTACTTATAGGAACTATAAACTTAGTTATAGAGTTTATATAAGTAGTAACTAAAATCCTATAAGACTTAATCCTAGATTATTATATACTATATATAGATAATATTATAGTAAAAGGCCTAAAGACTAACTATAATAGTAAGTCTCTTAAACCTAGTATCTAAAGGTTCGTTAGAGAATATATTATCTATATAGATAAGATACTATATAACCTTAAAATAGCTAGAGCTACTACCTCTAGATTTAAGTCTAAATAGTACTATAATTTAATAAGTATTATAGGATATATAGTAGATAAGAAGGGCTACTACCTAGTAGATAAAAAGGTACTAAAAATAGTAGAGTAGCCTACCTATAAGTTACTAAGGGATATTTAGATATTTATAGGCCTTTATATATACTACTAAATCTAGATTAAATACTTTATAATAATAGCTACGCTACTATTTAAACTACTAAGAAAGAATAAGGAGTTTAAGTAGAATATAAAAGTAGCTCTAGTAATAAAAATACTAAAGAAATACCTAACTAGCGCTCTAGTACTTATCTCTATAGACTATATAGAGCCTATTAGGCTTATAACTATCTTAGTAGATAGGTATAAGAAAGGATAGAGAGTAGTAATTTAATAAAATAGTCTAAAGGGCCCTTAGTATATAATATATTATAAATTAAGAGTATAGTTACTCTTAGAATATAACTAGGATTTAAGAAAATATAAATATAAGGCTCTACTTCTAGCGCTTAAGAAGTTCTACCTATAGATCTATAGAGTCTATTTTATAGTAGAAACTAACGCGTATACTCTTATAGATTAACTTAATAGGAGCGTAAATAACCTCCTAAAAGTACTTATTATAAGATAGCTTACTCTTCTTAATATATAGGAATTTAATATAAAGTATATAGTAGGTAAGAAGAATATAGTAGTAGATATACTTTTAAGATAGCTAGAGTAGCCTAGATAGTAACTACTAGAAGAATCTAAAGAAGATATAGAAGACTTTATAGATTATTACTTAGGTTTAATAATACTTATCTTACCTTAGATAAACTCTTAGGACTTAGATTTTATATACTCTATAACTAAAATAGATTTAAGTATTCTTAATACTCTTAATACTCCTTTCCTATAGAATATTACTAAATAGTTAGTTACTCTATAAACTCTAATTAGTATAAATAGGTTAGAAGTCTAGAAGCTCTATAGAATAGTATAAAAGTACTAAGTAATATAAGGACTCCTATATACTAAATAATTAGAATACTATCCTCTAAAGAGAGTAGTAGATAAGAAAAAGAAATAATAAGAAGTCCTAAAAGTATTATATAATAAAAGTAGATACTAAGAAAGAGAAGGTATATAGTAGAAGGTATAGGCTAGGTACTACTAGCTAAATATATTTAAGGACGTAGAAGTATATATAAAAATATATAAAGAATATTAGTTTTACTTACCCTAAATAGTAGAAGAAGAGCTATACCTAAATTAGGGACCTAAGGTACTATAGGGATAGATTATAGTTAATATAGTATATATACCTAATAGTAAAGGAGGTAAGAAATTTATAGTAGTATATTAAGATATAGTAAGCTCGTATATAGAGGTAAAGGCCTTAAGAGTAATACCTTAGAAGCTATTATAAAGTTCTTAGAGTAGGATATCTTCCTTAAGTAGGGTATACCCTTTAAGATAATTATAGATAGAGGCCTAGAAAATAAGGGACTAGTTACGGATTTAGCCTAGTTATATAGTATCTAAAGGGTTATTAGTAGTATATACTACTCCTAAAGCTAAGGAATAATTAAAAGAGAATATAAGGAATTAGTTATAGCCCTTAGAAAGATTAAAGGAAACTAGGTAGATAACCTACTATAAGTACTATAGGCTAATTAGGTTATAGTAAAGTATAGTATAGGAGAAACGCTAATATATCTTATATATAGCTAGGAATAAGTCCTACCTATTAAGCTCTATATTCTAATATAGTAAATATTACTATAGTTAGAAGTTAGAGATACTCTTATACTAATAGCCCTCTAAGCGTAGTAGTTTAATAAATAAGATAACTAGCTTTAAGAAGCTATTAATAGGATATTTAGGCTAAGAGAAGAAGGTAAAGAATAGTTTAATACTAAGAAGATATTACGCGCTATAGGTATACCTAAGGGAATATTAGTACTTATATAAGATTTATTTAGTAACTAGAATAAGTTAAGATAATAGAAGCTATAACTAAGATAGAAAGGCCTATATTAAGTAATATAGGCGTACCTATTAGATTAGTACTAGCTTATAGACTTAGATAGTATAATATTTAGAAGTTATACCCTAGGTACTAGGATAGTAGAATTTTACTAAAGAAGCTAATAGGAATTATTAGATATTCTAGATAAATTAATACCTAAACTAGAGAATATAGAAATAGAGAATAAGGAAGTAGGAAGCTTATAGAAAAATATAGAGTTACCTAAGAGACTATCTAAAGAACTATTACTAGTTAAACTAATCTTTAGGCGCTAAAGTTAATATATATAAGAAAAATATAGGTAAGACTTACTAAACCTAATAATAACCTACTAGCTATAAGTAGTATAAATTTTAGCTTAGAGAGTAGACTTTAACTTAGTAGACTTTAAGTTCTTTAAAAATAGAGAACTAGATAAAGGGAAGGATCTTAGCTAAAGGATAGCTAAACTTTAAAAGGGGAGAGAAGTTATACTAAGTAGGAGTTATACTAAGTAGGAGTTATAAATAAAAGAGAGAGTTAGTAATAGGAAAGAAAAACTAGAAATAACTTTTATAATTACCTAAAAGTAATACTAGTAAGAAAATAAAAATACTACCTCTAGAAACCCTACTAAAGAACCCTTAGATACTAGTAAATCCTAATAAAAAAGATACTATTACCCTTACTAATTATTACTATTATTATTATAAAGAGGCGAGTTAGTAGGTAGCTAGTCTATATTAGGATAAAACCTAGGTAGCTAATAGTAATAGGTACTAGGTCTCTAACTACTACTAAAAGTATTCTAATTTAAAGGCTACTAAATATAAAGTAGTAAACTAGGAGAAGAAGGAGTAGGTAGAGAAGAGGTAGAAGTAAGTAGAGGAGAGGTAGGAATAGGAGACTAAGAAGGAGGAGTAGGAAAGATAGAGGAACCTAGGTATAGATAACTAAAACGATTATAAACTAGTATAGAGATATCCTAAGTAGGGGATAAACTCTATATATATAAAGAAGAATTAGTAGAAGGGTAGTAAGGAGTAGAAGTACTAGGAGACCTAGAAATATACCTATAAGTACTTCTTAAACTTTTACCTAGATTAGAGTAGCCTATATTAGATTCTAAGTCTAAAGGATAAGAGAGGTAAGAAGGTATACTCTATAGAGATTAAGAGGTTAAGAGAGGGTAGGAGGTAGTAGGCGTACTATAGATAGTAGAGAGTAAACTCTAAGGAAAGAGTAAGAGAAAGAGATTAGAGAGAGTAAAATATATTAGAGAACTACTAGTAGAGTAGTATAGGAGAGGAGAAGAAGGACTAGAGAGGCTAGAACTTATAGAGGTATCCTTAGGGCTTAAAAGCTAAACTATAGGCTAAGTTCTAGTATTTTACTAGAGAAGACTATAAGGATCTTAAACTTAAGTATAACTTATACTACTCTTAGTAGAACTAATATAACTTAGCCTAGAAGGAGATAGACTTAGAGAGTTATACTAAAAACTCCTAAAACTATTATTATTAGAAGCCTAAGATAAGAGTAAGCCTAGAGCCTAATAAACGCGCTAATTATCTAGCTAAGAAAAAACTATAGGTAAGGAATTATTAAACTTACTCTTAGAGATAATATAGCCTTAGAGACGCCTACTATAGGTAACCTAGTAGAAAATATTATTAGTAGGGCTCTAAGGATAATTAATAGGTAGATTATTACTATTACTACTATTATCCTTACTCTATATTATTAGATAAGCTCTAAACCTATTTAGGTATACTAACTTACTAGGTATTATAGAAGGATATCTATAGGCTCCTTAGTAAGTAGAAAAGATATTATAGTAAACTAGATACTAAATATTAGCTATAACGTTATTATAAGTAAGGCTAGCTATAATAGGTTAGCTAGAAGATTAAGTAGGTACTAGAGTAATAGTATTAGAGTAGGCTCTCTCCTATTTAAAGAGCTTAGTAACTTAATAATAGCCCTTAGTAAACCTATTAACTCTTAAAAGAGCGTACTCTTACCTTACTACTAAGAAAATAGAAGATATTAGTAAAAGGAAGCTCTAAGGGCTATCTAAATAAAAGAGAAGGAATATTAAGAAATAACTTATAAAGTCTATAGACGCGACCCTAAATATAATAATAAATATAAGACCTATTAAGATAGGTAATACCTTATTATTATAAAAAACTAAATAGCTAATACCTTATAAATATATAAGGAGTAGCTATAGTTCTTCTTATCCTTAGAACTCTAAGCTATAACTCTATTAGAGCCTAGTAATAGTAAGCCTAGTAATAAAGCTCTATAAGGGTCTATAGTTTTTTAGGCCTACTAGCCTATATAAACTATAGCCTTATAATAGGCTTATATCTACTAAGGATCTATAACTAGGAATAGATTCTAAGAGTATATAGCTTAAGCGGCCTTAGTATCCTAGACTAGTATAGCCTTACTCTTAAAAGTATAAGCTTAGTAGTAAAGCTAGTAAAATAGGGACTAAGTCCCTCTACTATAGTAAAATAGTAATCTAGGTTAAGAGAGTAAATATTATAGAGGCTACTCTACTAGTAATAGTACTACTACTACTTATTAAGATAAGTAAGAGTAAACTTATAAATAAAGGCTAGTAGCTAATTTAGATCCCTCTTATTAAAGAACTTAAGGATCCTATCTAATAAGTTATAAAGTAGCTTATAAGTAACTAGCTAATTAAGGAAATATAAGATAACTAAGAATTCTAGCTATTAGTTAATATCTAAAGGCTTATAAGTAAGATAACTAAGAACTTACTATCTACTAAAGGTAGTATATTATAGAAATTAGGTAGGAGAGACTACTCTTAACCTAATAATACCTAGAAGATAGTCCTCCTAGGTTCTAAGGGCTTTAAAGGTTATTACTATTATAACCTTACTAGCTAATCCTACTAGCTATATAAGAACTAGGCTAGTAATTAATAGTAGCTATTATAATAATAGTAAGGCTAAAACTAAGGTAGAGGCTAAGAGTAAGATAGAGCTAAGAGTAAAGTAGAGGTAGAGGCTAAAGTAGGAAAATTAAAATAAGGGCTAGAAAGTAGGTACGAAAATAAAGTTAGAAGAACTTAAAGAAAAAGAGAAGTAGACTATAGTATAAAAAACTAAGATTAAATAGGCCTATAGGAGCCTAAAAAGACCTTTAGGCCTTACCTATATAATAAATATAAATAGACTAAGAACTTAACGCGCTACTTACTATTAAGAGCTTAGGTAAAAGATAATAAGAGCTAAAATATATAACTAGCTAATAGTAGCTCCTATAAAGGGCTATAGAAAATACTAATAGTAAGATAGTAAGTAAAAATAGGAGAAACTAAGAGTATAAGTAAGAGGAGAATTAGTAGAGAAGTATAATAGTTATTTAGAAAATACCTATAAGAAGCTAATAAAAGAGAAAGACTTATAGACTCTACTATTTATATTATTAAAAGAGAAAGAACTTAAAAGGTATATATAAATAAACCCTTAGATACTAAATTATAGTATACTTAAATATTAAGAAGGATCCTTCTCTAATAACTTAGAAGTATAAGCCTACTCTATACCTATTTAGCTATACTAATATACCTCTAATTAAGGAATTACTACTATAAGAGTAGTAATAGTATACTTTAAAGTTAAAAATATAAAGAAGGAAAAGAATAGATAATTAGAGGAGGAGGTAGATACTATATTATAGAGGGTATATATAAATCTTTAGACCCTAGATTAGAAACTATAAAGTAAGCCTCTAATTAACTACTACCTTTAAAATAAGACCTACTATCTATACTCTAACTAGTTACTACTAAGGAACCTTAGGTTAAGGAAAAACGTACTAAGGGTTTAGTAGGGTAGGAGGAAATAATATTAAGAGGTATACTAATTCTTACCTTAGTATTAGTACTAGTAATAAGTTACTACTTAAGCTTTTAAAGTATTAGGAGGATTTTTACTAAAGCTTAAGGAGACTAAGCTCTTAAGAGGGGGAGAGGTATATAGTAGAGTACTATAATATTTAGCTTGCGTAAAAAAGGGGATAGATAGTTATAAGGAGAACTAAGCGCTAAGAGCTTATAAGAAAAAAGGGTAGAGGAGATAGGTAGTTACTTAGGGGAGGTAATCGACCCTAATACTTAAGACTAATAAATTACTATACTCTATAACTACTATCTAATAAGCTATTAGATAGTAGATCTCTAGTTTATAGAGCTATACTATATTACGTAGGTAAGTAAACTAGAGAGTATACTTAGCTAATAAACCCTCTAGTTATAGGCTAATAGACTCTTAGAGCTTAGAAGAGTATTAAATATATTAAGGCGTATTTATATAGTGTAGGAAGAAATAACGCTATAAACTAGGAGTTCCTAATCTAGGTCTCGTAATTATAGGCTAATAGGCCTTCGGGCCCTAGAAGAGCGTCGAGTATATAATACTATAATAGTAGTACTATTATAACTTATCTATAAAGCTCTCTTAGCCTCTAGGTTAGTATACCTTATTAGTATATAAAAAGTATCTATCTTAAGCTTATAAAATAGGTAGTTATTTTTAATAAGCTAGAGTACTAGACTATACTAAAATATCTATATATTAAAGTTTCCTATCGCGTTAGTAGTATCTTAGTTAACTATAATACTAGCTTTAAATACTTACTATAATAAGAGCTAGCTATAAAGTAGTTTAACTTACTTATATAGACTATCTTTTATAAGATTATAGCTAACCTTACGCTAGCTAAGATAATATACTATAGATAAGGTAGCCCTTATAATATTAAATATACTACTACTACTAAAGTTATTTTAATAGTAGTATCTATATATAAACTATATTTTAGATAGGTTTTTAAGCTTAATTATATAGTAGCTATACCTAAAAATCTAACTTAATTAACGCTACTAAGTTACTAAAGGCTTTATATATATAGTTAGGCGTACTTAGTTAATACTCTTATAATCCTTAGTAGTATAGCTATCTAGTATCTTATAATTACTACTATCTCTATCCTTAGTTATAGCTACTATACTAATATAGCTACTATTAGTAGGTAGTATAATATCTACCTTAGGCTAAGACTCTAATAACTATAACTTAAATAATATATCTAAACGCGTAGAAATAGTAGCTTAGCTTATAGTAGCTAGTACTTTATAAGGTAATTAGCGCGACGATAAGGGCTTAAATATAGGATATAAGATATAGGATATAGGCTCTATATTTAGTATTAATATAGGCGTTAACGTAGTTTTAGATAGGGTGCTAGTACTATAAGTAGTAACTTAGATACGTTTAGCGGTAGGCTTAATAGCTAATATATAGTATTTAAGAGGTATATTAATTAATAAAATACTAGAAAACGTATTAATATAGATAGTATAGGTAGTAGTTAAGTATTAAAATAGTAGTATTATAGGCGCGTGTAGCCTAGATAAGTGACTGGGCCCTATATTAGGTTAACCTAAGTTAGTAAGTTATAGCGTTTAGGCGCAACCCTATAAGATTATCGCAATATTAATTCTATGGTAAACTTAATAACCTCACAAGATATATACGCATAATGAGTCAACTTTAGTCAATTAATTGCAATTAATTGACTACTGTTGATTGACTCAAGTTGACTGGCACGGCAGCCTTGATTTGTTTTGTTTTACTTCGAGTCAACTCAATCAAAACCAATTAATTGACTGTGGTTGATTGTTGACAACTCTGGTAATGGGGGTTAAGACGATTGCCCAGGCTTGAGGGAGGGGTTGGAGTCAATTGACTGGACGAAGGAACAGGGTAGGATACACTAACGGCCAGTGAGGTAGCCGAATTAAGTGCTGAAAGGAGGCGTAGCCGTCATGAGGTCAACAAAATGCTGGCGAAGAGCGTGCGCACTGCGGGCGTTTTAGTGAAGGGCATAACTTCCGCACCTGTAAGGTAGACATAGTGAAAGTCAAAGATAGCGATTATTCTGAAATGTAGTTTAGTAACTTAATATATAAATTCTTATATCGTGGTATCAAGTAATACTATCACGACGTCAATGCGTCGAAGGACAGCAAGCCACTTGCACACGATCCACGTGATATGACTAAACCTTTGCAAAGGAAATAAATGCCTTCGCCTTGCTTGCTATACTCTGGGCTCGACTAGTCGTCTTATACAACGCAGGCTGCTCTTGAACTATATCGTTATTCTTGGCCCCAGCCTCTCTTGCGATGGAATCACGATTAGTACTAGTCCTCTGTAGCTCTGAAATCTTCCACGCCCGCACAAACCAGAGGCAAAGGGCTGCTGCTATGAACATGAAGCCAGTGAATATCTGCGCGTGCAGAAAATTAGTGCCGCTGTCGGTTCGTAGCCAAAGGGCAATTGGTTCAGCGAATGTGCTTGGTATGACGACTGATAGCCAGAAAATAGACAAAGCCGATGGTAGGAGCTGCAGCCCCACAACCTCAGTACCCACTGGAGCAATGGTTGTCGTGAAGGTTGGAGCCACAGCGCCACCAACAATAGCGTAGAAAATAAGGAATCCAAAACTCTTAGCGAATATCCAGATGACGAGAGAGAAGAGGCCAGCGAGGAAAGTCGAAATAAGTGCAGTGTTGATTCGCCCAAAGGTGTCGCTGACATATCCAATCAGAGGTCGACCCAATGCGCCGCCAACATTGAATATAGCACCAAGGATCGAGCTTTGGGAAACGGTGAGGCCCACGGATCTTGCATAGGTAGGGATCGAGAAAAGTAAGGCAACATAACCAAGCACACTGAAACAGCCCCAGGCTATGGTGAGGAGAAATTCTGGCCTCTTCAGAAGCGCGGCATGGAAGGCGAATTGGACTGCCCCAATTGCCTTGTTCCGATCCTTTATGAAGATAGCGGAGAAAGTGCATGTAGCCGCCGACACCATGGCCAGGATTCGAAAAGCCCAACCAGTGCCCCACCTCTGAATCATGATTCCCGTAGCCAATGAATAAATTAGGCCCCCAATGCCTGATCCGGCCGTACCAATGCCATTTGCCAGAGAACGTCGGCTGTCGAACCACTGGGGGATAATGCCCACAGTGGCACTGAACTGCATCCCCATGCCGAATCCAAAGCAAATGGCCTGACTGAGGAACAACTGCCAAATCTCCGTCGACCACGATGCTCCTAATAGTGCTACAGTCTGGAGCACAATCCCGATGGCCAAGGTAGCCTTTGTGCCCCAGTTACGAGTGGTGATTGTCGCTACAGGAGCGATAAATTGCGCCATGCTAAGAGAAAGACCTCCAACGAAAGCAAAATGCAGGTCTGAAGCTCCCGCATATGTATTTGTTTCGAGATAATGTGCCAAAAACACACCATATGACTAATTGTGACAATAATTAGCGAAAGCTCATTGTCTGAAAGCCTTACTACTTACACTATTGATGCCCCAAGTATGAGCATTCACCAAGAAAACGCACATTACATAGATCCAGCCATAACCACCATCTGGTGAAGGTTCAACCTCTTTGCATGGTGGTATTTGGGCTTGCTCGGGGTCAGCCTTGACCGGTGCATTGTTGGTGGAATCGTTTTCGGAAGATTTAGTGGAAGGGAGCAAAGAGTGTTGACCAGGTAGCGAGGCTGCGGCAACCTGTCTGGAGCCCTCGCTCTGCTTCATATACATTTCTTAACAAGAATGGGTCGCAGCAAAGGAAGGCTGGTATCTGAGTTGGCGACAGTCAGCAGATAAAGGTGAGTGAGGCGCACAATTTATACCCTTTGCGTGCATTGAGCTACTCAATTACTTTGCTTACTCAACCTTTACATGCCACCAAGCGCCATAATCTTTATAGGAGGAACTGTTTACGGATTAGCATAAAAATATCAGATTTATGACAAACTCAGCGCATCACAACTGATTGCGAGGGTCTCCGGCGCTAGCACGGTTCGACTTGGCGCTTCGAGACCCCTGTACTGGAGCTATCCGCTTCCTCGAACTGTCAGGCCAATTGCAAACCGATACCGTGGTTGCTTCGCAATTTTTTTAAGTCTACGGGATTCTAAACTTTATTAAGTAGTGCTGTGCCCCAAAAAAGTGGTACCACTGCCGGTATTCAACTTGGTACATCTTGGCATAATCTAATGTCTCCACTGGGGCATCTCGGCTCTACAGGGCGTATACGGAAGGCGACAGTTTACGTGAGATTTTAGCAAGAAGGTCTGTAAGCTAGTCTCAAAGGAAATAATATCTAGACGATAACGGGTCTCCCGTTCCATCAAGGCCATTCGATCCATTCATCCTTCAATCCTTCAGCTCCTTCAAATCCTTTCGCCCCACACTCAAGTCATTCAATCCGTGCCACTCGGTACGGAGACAGACGGTAAGCAGACTTGCCAACAAGCAAGTAATTCTTGGCACTTGGTTAGCGGAAAGAGCACAATATGGTCCGTGACAGGTGGCACGTCCCTACAGTAGGCACGTTCACAAACTAAGTACTTGCAAGTACTTGCTTGTTGGCAAGTCTGACGGTAAGATCCAACATGTATACTTGTATGATTATACCGCAGTTCCTGCCTGTAGGAAACAAAGCTATCTTTCAAGTGGAGCCAGTTAACACCTTAGAACTCGTTAGATTTTATGTATATCAGCACAGCTCATGAATTTGGTATCAACTCTTACTGATAGCAATTTAGCTGCATACCCCGTAAGTTCCTCTAGCTTCTAGTAGTTAAAAAATAATCTGATCTCACGGCACCATTGTCTTTCGTGTAGAGATGCAATACCCTGAAGTGGAGAGGATGCATGTAAGCAATATACGTAGTCGTTTCACTACACGTTGCTATTATTGTGGGACGGAATTAGCAAACCTTGAACACAGGACTAGAAGGCCTGGGTAGATTGAGTCTGCCCCTTGTTGTTCCTACGTCTATATAAACAATGTGTCACAATAGCAAGCTTGAGTCCTTAAAATTTTTGGTTCAACTCATCATTTAGCATATAACTTGGATCTTTCGTTTAAGATGGAGGGTATTAAGAATACGTTTGCACAATGCGAAAAGGAAAATCGAGTATGTGGTCCGCTTATAAAAAACACCACCAGTGTTTATAAAATCCTTTGTTGACTTGAAATCTAGCCGACCTTCATCACTTTTGTGACCGCTGGTTACCCTACTGTTGAAGAGGCAGTAGATATTATTTTGGGATTAGAAGCCGGAGGTGCAGGCAAGTAACGCATATATCTCCCCTTAAATAGCTCAACTTTCTGACATCTGTTATAGATATCATTGAACTCGGTATTGTTAGTAGATGTATATAATATCCAGTCCTTACAAGCCTGCTAACATTACGATCAGCCCTTCACGGATCCCTTTGCAGATGGACCAACGATCCAGGATGCAAATACTGTTCGTTAACATCTCTTAGATGCCTGTGCACCTTCTAACTATATATATGTAGCAAGCACTGAGCAACAAAGTAACCATTAAGTCAACTCTTGGAATAGTAAAAGAGGCTCGCCAAAGAGGTCTTATAGCACCCCTGCTGTTGATGGGTTACTACAACCCATTACTGAGCTATGGCGAAGAACGACTGTTGAAAGATTGCCGTGAAGTTGGTGTGAATGGCTTCATTGTTGTGGATCTTCCTCCGCATGAGGCTGTGAAATTCAGGAATTTCTGTGCGAAGGGCGGGTGAGTCATGGGGACCCTACAGAAGATCCTTTCTCGCTAAAAATTGACTGCAGTTTATCATACGTACCTCTCATCGCTCCATGTAAGCCATTTTCTATTCTTTTTGTCAAGTCTATCATCTTCTAAACAGTTTGTTTCAGCCACTTCGGAGAACCGACTCAAGTTGCTCTGCAAACTCGCGGACTCATTTGTCTACGTTGTGTCCCGCATGGGCGTGACAGGCGCGACAGGCACTTTGAATTCTAACCTACCAGAGCTCTTGAGAAAAATCAAGCAATATTCTGGGAGCGTCCCTGCAGCAGTTGGCTTCGGCGTCAGCACCAGAGAACACTTTTTAAGTATAGCCAGCATAGCTGACGGCGTCGTCATCGGCAGTCAAATCATTACCACTTTATCTAAGGCAGTTCCTGGACAGCGGGCCAAAGCTGCTGAGGAATACTGCGCTTCGATATGCGGAAGGAGGAATCGCTTAGACAGCCCAATGGCCGAACAGCAGGATGCTCCTAAACGTGGAACTACACAAATGGATGGTATTGCGGATTTGAAAAGCGACCAGACGCAGTCATCTGACCGGGAAGAGCTGGTGAATGGTGATTTGTGCGATCCAGAACTCTTCCCTTCGAGATTTGGTGAATTTGGAGGCTCTTATTCCCCAGAATCACTGATGAATTGCTTGTCCGAACTAGAGATCGGTTTCGAAAAGGCCAGAAATGACCCCGACTTTTGGGCAGAGTTCCGCTCATACTACTCGTATTTGGGAAGGCCTGCAAGCCTTCATATCGCAAAGCGTCTTACTGAGCATGCGGGTGGAGCCAGAATTTGGCTCAAGCGTGAGGACTTGAACCACACTGGAAGTCACAAAATCAATAGCGCCCTTGGGCAGATTCTCTTGGCGAAGCGTTTGGGTAAGACCGAAATCATCGCCCAGACTGGTGCAGGCATGCATGGCGTGGCGACTGCAACAATGTGCGCAAAATTTAATATGAAGTGTACAATCTTCATGGGAGCAGTGAGTTAATTGACTGGGCCTAATGTTACGAATATGCAGCTAACAGCTTTTTAGGAGGATGTTAGACGACAGGCACTGAACGTTTTCCGGATCAAATTACTGGGTGCTCAGGTCATCCCTGTCGAAGCGGGCTCGAAGACTCTGCGAGATGCTATAAACGAGAGCTTCAGAGTTTGGATTACAAAAGTTGATACCTCCTATCACATTATTGGTTCAGCAATTGGTCCACATCCCTTCCCCACAATCGTGCGCACTTTCCAACAAATTATTGGAGACGAAACAAAATCCCAAATGCTAGAACAGCAGAATAAGATCCCAGATGCAGTGGTTGCTTGCATTGGTGGTGGTAGCAACTGTTTGGGCATGTTTTATCCATTTATCGAAGACCCATCTGTAAAGCTTCTGGGAGTTGAGGCTGGAGGCGACGGCATTGATACCAAGAGGCATGCTGCTACTCTGGTTGGCGGCTCCAAGGGTGTCTTGCATGGAAGTAGGACGTATGTGTTGCAAGATGAGCATGGACAGATTCAAGATACTCATTCAATCTCAGCTGGATTGGATTACGCTGGTGTTGGGTAAGCACAAATTCCAGGTCTCATTCGTCATGTAGATACTAACAGTACTGATAGACCGGAGTTGAGTGCCCTTAAAGACTCCGGTCGTGCGCAATTCGTTGCTGTTACCGATGCTCAAGCTCTAAAGGGCTTTAAATTACTCAGTGAGCTGGAAGGGATCAGCCCCGCACTGGAAACAGCTCATGCTGTCTATGGTGCCATCGAATTGGCCAAGACGATGAGTAAAGACCAAGACATTGTTATCTGTATCAGTGGGCGAGGGTATGTTTATCGCATTGATATATATTATAAAATTTATCTAACTTGATATTCAAGTGACAAGGACGTCGAAAGCGTAGCAGAGGCACTCCCAAGGCTTGGACCACAAATCGGCTGGGATTTAAGGATCTAGTTAGGCTGGTAAATAGGTTTGGTATACTGACAAAAAAACGGAACAAAGTGAGGAATAGCACAATATGGCAGATAGTGCACAGCCTCGGCTCGCTGAATAGTGCTTCGTCAAGCAATTCGTCAGTTTATGAGGTCGCTCTCTGGTGGTGGCGGACATAGTACTCCTTCACAGTGAGACTGACTTTCGCGGCCCCTAGATCCTCGTCAATTTCAAGTCTACCTTTCCTGTCTACTGGATCTAAGAATAATACAAGTGGGTTTGGCCGGGGGCAGTATCCCTTTGATCAGAATAAAACAAACTTACCGTAAATTGGGTGAATGTACTGCTACTATCAATGGTTGCTAGTCTGTGAGTGTCTGTTTGTGTAAATGCGTCTATAATTAGGAGTGGTTTAGTAAAGCTGGTCGTCAGTTGACTTGGGGTCTCTGTATATTGAGATATCGTCGAAATTGATAATTAGAACAAGTTACACTCTGCTCCAACCATTCTAATGAAAGTTTAGTCTATTCAAAGCTCATTCTTGAAAAGTCATAAAGATTGTAAGGAGAGGATACTGTCCGCCGAATACGCGTAGTTAGATTACTCAAGCGGTCTTGGGTAAAGGAAAGCCTTGCCGGTTCAGGGTCCGAGAGCTAAGCCATTACAGCCGTCCCTACGAGCTGCTGGGGCCCGATTTCAGACCCTTTCATTCTACTCAGGTATGAACTTAGGCACAATCAGGAGGAGCTTAGGCGAACTCAGGTATACACAGCCACAGCTTATGCTGCTTGCTTATTGTTCACGTAACGCCCCCGTATAACTCAGGTTCAAATCTGGAAAAGGCTTTGTGTGAGAGTAGATTTCACTCTATTATCTACCGCTATTTGCTGTCGAACTCAAATGGGACCTTCCTATGGGTGGCATTAGTGTGCCAAGAACTCGCCAACACACCAGGATGGAAGGCTGAAGAGAAGGTGACAGAATTTCCACGTGGACTCGAACTCGAACCCCTCTACAGGCGCATGATAGAGCAGATTCGCGACTCAGAGGATGCTGACCTTTGCAAGGACATGTTAGCCGTCGTTTCGGCTGTATACCGGCCGCTCACGTTAAACGAGCTGACGTCTTTCGTCGACATGCCCGATCGTGTGTCTGGAAATGACGAGGCTCTATTAGAGATCATAGGGCTTTGTGGCTCCTTTATAGCGCTCTAGGAATGCACTATCCCCTTTGTACACCAGTCGGCCAAGGATTTTTTACTCAAAGAGGCGTACTATGAGCTCTTTCCTTCTGGGATAGAAGCTGTACATCGCCTAATCTTCTTGAGATCACTACAACTCATGTCCAAAACGCTGAAGCGAGACATGTACAGCCTAGGTACGCTAGGATACCCTGCCGAACAGATTAAGCCGCCAGACCCGGACCTATTAGCAGTATCGTACTACTCCTGTGTCTACTGGGTCGACTATCTACAGGACGCAAATATCGCTACGTATTCTATCTATACCAACATATTGAAGTTCTTTCTGTTCTGTATTACGATTCTGGGTCTCTTAGGAGGTACATTGCTCGTTAGTTTCTTGAAAAAGCACTTCGAGATTCAGGACGACCTCCGTGACGACGGTACCGTTCACACCTTCCTTAAAGAGAAGCACCTATACTGGCTGGAAGCTATTGGTCTTTGCAATAGCATGTTAAAGGGAGTTATGTTAATAGTAAAACTTGAGGTCTTTATGCCAGACTTGCCAACAAGCAAGTAAGCCTGTCTTAATTTAGCAAGCAAACAAGTATAAAGGCTGACAAGTACTTGAATTACTTGGTATACTTGGTCGTAAAGCTTTGAAGTTATTGAGTTGGCTGTAAAGCCAATCTCGCGATAGATTTTTGGTGTTGCAGTTAGCTTACTCAAGCATAATTAGTGGGTCATCCCATCTCAGCCGTGCCCATCCCAGCGTGCCCATCTCAGCGTGCCCATCTCAACGTCGCTGCTCATATTGACGCGTATTTTTTGTTATTGTAACTGCCCAAGATGCCACCCAAACGCCGCGCGCCTATTGCCTCCAAATGTAATAAACGATTATTGGTGGTACCTTCAAAGGACCTCGCGTGTCCGGTGAGAAAGGACCATCACTCGGAGCTCAAACCCCTACTCATCCACAAATAGGTAAAATCATGAACGTCGGAGCCGACTGGCTTCTCGTCGACACGCGCGGCAATGCCCGACCAGACACGCGATACAATCTGCAAACGGATGATGGCGCGTACATTTACGTGCAAACCGAAGGACCGACTCTCAAAGACGGGCGAATTCTGCTCCGGGGGAAGTTTGAGGCCGACACAAATGGAACGTATTCCTGGATGAATGATGTTATCGCTGTTGGCGTCTTGACGGTGAATGGCACGAACCAGGTACTGATCAACATGTGGCAAGTCAACCCATAAGCACCAAGAATACGCAGAGATACAATAGTAGAATACAGCACGAGGCTTTCTGTTGTAGAGCAGAGTCAATCAGACAAAACTAGCAGTCCAGACATCCATCGCCCTAACTCCCTTCTGACCCCCCTGCACCCCCTCCAAGCTCGCCTCACACGCATCCCGTAACGCAAGAACCACCCCACGTTCCCTCTCATCACTTACCAGGTCCTCAAT
The DNA here is from genome assembly GCA_021365335.1 of Phaeosphaeriaceae sp. PMI808. Taxonomy (NCBI): domain Eukaryota; kingdom Fungi; phylum Ascomycota; class Dothideomycetes; order Pleosporales; family Phaeosphaeriaceae; species Phaeosphaeriaceae sp. PMI808. The sequence goes on from JAJTIZ010000139.1 coordinate 29,344, forward strand.
CTCCCTCGCGAAAGTGGAAGAGAGACAAGCAGAGACTTCCCATTGTCCGTCCAACAATCCCTCTCCGCCCTGCACGCGAGCCTCACTCTCCAGCTGCCACCCGGCAGCTAGCGCCAGCTCAGTAAGCCGCTTCGGCCCCAGCACCGTGCGGACGTTGGATTCGCTCTGGGGTTTCCGGCACTCGAGCGCGGCCTGTGTGAGCGCGGCTAGAACGTGAGGCTGGGCAGAGGGGTGCGTGGCTACCAACGACCACTCCGCAAGGAGGAGACGCTTGCTATGCTGCCTGAGGGCGCGAAAGGTAGACAAAATGAGCGAGGGGGAAGAGAAGTACCATAGACAATGAGCGAGCACCGTTGCGTCGAAGACCTTGCTTCCACCGGCGGGCAGCGAGGCGAGGGATGAGAGGTATTCCAGCGGGGGTTGTTGCACCCAAGTAATCCGCCGTCCCAGCGGGCCTTGCGAAATGTGACTCTGTGCTTGGCCGAGAGTATAAGGTGCACCTGTAGGAGGGTCAGTTCGCTTGCACAGTCAGCAGGTTGGAAAAGCGAAAGAACGCACCATAGTCCAGATCCGCTGGATCGACCGCTACTACACTCCCCTGCTCGCCCACGGCGTGGGCGAGGACAGTTGTACAGTCACCTTGACCGCACCCTAGTTCTAGCACTTGCGATCCGGCAGTGATGTTCCAGTGCTGCAGGAGCGCTAGGCGGTGAAGAGTTTGGGGGTGCTGGATGCTGAAGTGGGCGGGGTCGTGTAGGGAGACACGGGCGAGAGAGGCGGCGTCAAGTTGAGTGGACATGTTGTGCTCGATGGGTGTTGGGCACAAGAGATGACTGAGTGATTATTGTGTAGCCAGGTGATGATTGAGGAGGGGATGGAGGTGAAAGGATTGTGTGTCAATAGAGCGGTTTTAGCCGCTTCGTTACCCCGTCTGACAACGACCCACATCCTCTTTTGTAATAGCGTCAACTTGGAACTTGGAATTATATAGCTCTTTGTCGTAGCTGCTGAAGAGATGAGGATGGCGACATGTTGTAAATCCAATTTCATGTGTGGAAGAAATCCCTCAGCGCACTTAGGTCACCGAGTTAGGTAAGTTAAGTGTAACTTGGGCTACAGGTGGCTAGTGATTTAAAAAGTCACCAAACCAGACATCGAAATGGGATTCATTCTACGTAAATAATGACACTGATTGAGAACAACATAGCTACTCTGACCCGCTCATTCCCTCCTCCTCACCAACTCAACCCCAAAGCTCGGCGCCATATCAATCTGCATAAAGCTCACATGACACGCCACGCGCTGGCACCTCATCTCCACCACTAGACTCTCCGCCTCGCTGGGACAGGCGAACTCCAGTGTTGTGCTATTCGGCTTGGCTGTGATGTCTAGCACGCCGAGCAGCTCTCCACGCACGGGAAGAGTCGAGTACGACAAAGTGTCATAGTCCAGCTCGTTCATACTGGAAGGGGCGGTGGCCGAGGGCGCGATGAGCTGCCAGACTTCGATTTCCGTTACATCCCCCTTGGTCGTGACGTCCTTGGCGCGCGCAGAGAACTCAGGAGGCGGCTGCCAGGAGAGCGCGCAGGCATTGACGCCGGCGGAGGGGATGGGGAAACGCATAATTGTCGAGTCCTTTCTCTTGCGTTAGCACCTTGCATACATACCGGTAGATATAAGGGAGTAGGCGGATGGCTTATTAAAGAAGAAAAGAAAGAAAGAGGGAGTACTGACCTCGACAGTAACATAGACCTGCACGCCCTGTCCCCACACGGCACTTTTCAACTTCCGGCTCACCCGTGCAATTCTATCCGGCCAAGCCCGGTGATAGATTTGGGGAGGGGGAATCATTTTCGCCGCCCTGTCCAATCCTAACCTAGCATCGCCATAAGGGAGCGCCTTGAGCTCGGCATCGGAGAAGGGGTAGGCTTGGTACTTTGATAGCATGGTAGGGAGGAGAGCGATGTTCACTGCTGATAGCAGGGCTAGGGCGAAGGAGAAGTAGGTGATGAGCCTAGGCAGCTGGGAGGGTTTGGATGACGCGAGGGCGGGGGAGTTTTCTGAGGCTTCTAGCAAGGGTGCAAAGTGGTCGTCTGAGGAGGAGGAGGAGGAGCGTTTCTCAAGAGTTGCCATAGAGTCCTCGCCTTCATCGTGTAGCGCAAGAGGCGCATACTTGGATGAGCTGGACTTGGACTTTGTTTTAGAGGAGAACATGGCGATGGGCAGTCAACGAGCTGAGCGAGAGGAGAGAGAGGGCAAGGTTAAAGCGGGCGGCGGGTGCCAGTCCCAAGTAACAGGCCAGCCAGGAAGCGGGACTGCATGACGGCTGGTAGACCTTGCTGCTCACCGCGCTCGCCAAAAAAAGTAGAAGACTAGGTAGGATTGCAGTCAATCGAAAGCCCGGGCCTTGTCAGCGGTGCGTATTAGGTATGTACTAGGTATGCACTAGGTTTGTAGGCTAGGGGGAGCTAGAAATGGCGCTAAATTAGACCCCTGCGCGTCCGTGTAGCAGGTGGTCCGTGTATCTTACACCCGCCCCACCCTGTTAGGTCGCATCACGGACCAAGGAGGCGGGGATGGATCGACCTACTAGTGTGCACAGACCGTCTGGGCTTACTACACAGTACTACGCAGTACTACGCAGTACTACATCTTGCCCTCGCTCTCTGCCCCGTGCTGCACTTGGACCTCTGCCAACCATGCCCTCCATACTCTCCATGCCCTCCCTCCTCACCACGTTCACCATCCTGCTTGCCCTCACCATCAACTTTACATCCGCAGCCCATGCCGGCTTCCACGTCCAGTACCCATGGACGTCTCGCAGTCCAAACCCCAGGACCCGCCCAGAGATAGATCGCTTCAACCCTTTCTGTGGTACGTTCCTCTCCGTCTCCCGTCCAGCAGCAGCATAGGCTGATGCAGAGAAGGGGAGATAATACACAATCCCCAACGATACTCTCGGGACTCCCGCGGTTTTCTCTCCTTCTCCGGCCATCCTGGAGACCTTGTCACTGCCCTGTATACCCGACATAGAGTGCCAAGGAAGAGAGACGACTTCCCCCACGTCATCCTGCAGCACGTGCCTATCCAGCCTTCGGGCCAGCTATGTGTGAACGTCACCATACCATTTCAGACAGAAGTCAACGAGATGGGAGTCATGTACTTCGAGGCGAGGGATCCGAACACGGGAATTGTCCAACATTATGTTAGTTGCTCCGGCTTGCAAAATAATAGAACTTTATGCTGATGCAAAGATAGTGCACCGACGTCAAGATGGCGAACATTGAGGCACTGCCGGAGGATCATCCGGCTATGTGTGCAGCTAACAATGAGACGCTTATCCCGATGCCGGATGAGTACCTGTAGATATAGACTGGAGAGCATTGGATGAAGTATATATCTAGCTTGTTATCTCTTCTACTAGTTTCTATCAAATTCACGGTGTTCCTCACTTCTATCAAATCCACAGCGTTCATCCTAGTGCTACCACTTTCTATAGTATGTCTACATGATGCACTGAAGCAAGGAGTCTTGATAAAGAGAGTTGGGTAGCATCCACTTGCTTACCGTGAGGCTTGATCAGCAAACTGCCCGTGAAAAGCGTCGAGGAGAGCGATCGGGCCTCCGTGGCCAGGCTCGAACACGCCGTATAAAAGTTCACAGAGACTAGACACAACACATAAACATGCACATGAACGATACTCGAGATACTGCCTGACATTCTCTATTCTATATAGCTATACTGCTATCTAACAAACATGGTGAAATCATACACTTAAAGAGGAGCGAAAGGCTGGTGGGTTGCGACATTCGCTTATGGAGGACGTTATACACGTTGTGTAAAGCTCGTTCAGGCAGAGAATTCAGTTGTTCGCTGCCGAGTGGTAGACGTGCTGGCTCTTGTTGTTATCGCTGCTGTATTTATGCCAGCTCGTCAGCATCAACGCCGTAGACATGACGCTTATCTATCTGAGCGACCTCGTCAGCATCAACGCCGTAGACGTGTCGCTTATCTTTCTGGGAGACCTCATCGGCATCAACGCCATAAACATGACGCTTGTCTTTCTGGGCGACCTCATCCGCATCAACGCCGTAAACATGACGCTTATCTTTCTGAGCGACCTCATCAGCGTCTACCCCATAGACGTGTCGCTTGTCTTTCTGGGAGACCTCATCGGCATCAACGCCATAGACGTGTCGCTTATCTTTCTGAGCGACCTCGTCGGCATCGACGCCGTAAACATGACGCTTATCCTTCTGAGCGACCTCATCAGCATCCACTCCGTAGACATGTCGCTTATCCTTCTGAGCGACCTCGTCGGCATCGACGCCATAAACATGACGCTTGGCTTTCTGTGTGACCTCGTCGGCATCAACGCCATAAACATGACGCTTGTCTTTCTGAGCGACCTCATCAGCGTCTACCCCATAGACGTGTCGCTTGTCTTTCTGGGCGACTTCATCAGCGTCAACGCCGTAGACGTGTCGCTTGGCTTTCTGAGCGACCTCATCGGCATCAACGCCATAAACATGACGCTTATCCTTCTGAGCGACCTCATCAGCATCTACTCCGTAGACATGTCGCTTATCCTTCTGAGCGACCTCATCGGCATCAACGCCATAAACATGACGCTTATCTTTCTGAGCAACCTCATCAGCATCCACGCCATAGACATGTCGTTTCACGTCCATTTCAGAGCGAGCGGCATAGTTGATGGACGCCTCCGAACGGCGCGCCAAGCCAACGGCGGGAACCGCTGCGGCCTGAACTGGGAGGACGTTCAGGCCGAGGCTGGCGAAGGTGAGGAGGGTGACAGTGAATTGCATTGTGCTGGAGTTTGGTGGTGGGTGGATGTTTTGGTTGGGGGATGGGTGAAGAAGAAGAGGAAGAAGTAGCTTGTTGATGAGATGCTGTTCATGCTCGGCGTGTCTTGGGTATTTATGCGTTTTGCCATCTGAAGGCGAACACCTCGTGGGACGACTCGTGTCTGCATTGGCCGCACGATGGGTTAGCGCTGTCGTGTGGTTGGGCTTGACGTGGTTGTCTGATATTGGTACGGAAACTGTCAGCATAGCGTCGATGTGGAGACCTGCGTTCATACTGTGGAGCCCGTGAGCATCGCAGTGAACTAAGACACAATTGGTATGAAGCAGGAGACTTTGGGCTCAATGCACTCCAGGCTTGTTCCTTGTTAGTACGACACTCAAAATCTACCCCCTGTTGCAAACCGTACATTACTGTGCCACTAGGAATTCCGGACGAGTAGGATTTGGATCTAAGCACCGTATACCGGTGAGAGTGAAGGTGGGTAAGCGTGATAGGGCTATGATCAAGGAGCTCATGAAACAATGGGTTTGATCTATCACTAGGAAACAGTTGATATCCGCAATTAGATGATTGGCAGAGTAACATACGGTTTGCAACGCGGAGTAGACTATCAATCATGTGTGAGTTACAGGATCAAACTCACGCCGGTTTGCATCCCTGACGAAACTCAACGAACTAAAAGCGGAAATTGATAAGAATAAGATTCTGTTATTGGTTTGGAATATGACCAGGAAACAATACGACGTGAGTTGATCCTGCATCTTCAAGGTAATGCCCAATTGTGTGGTTCGGCTCTGAACCTGTTTTCCGTTTTAGGTTGTTATCCGCCGAGGCAGATAGGCCCAGTGTAACTTCAAGTATGCTTTGTCTAGGGTGGATACGATGAGTAGATTGGCCGTTAGGTCTGTGTAGTAAGAGCTAGAGTAGCTTTACTAACTTCTCCAGGTTCCAAGGTTACATGTAGCTCCCGTTCCTTTTCCGTACGCCCTTAGATCTGCAAAGCAAAGCGATTACCGTTACATTACGATGCGGTGCTGAAAAGGCCCCGCGCGTACATGCCTAAAGTTGCTAGGATAAGTGTCGATAAGCAGTAAGTACCGTCCGAATAGAATGTTTAGTTTGGTGTCAAGGTGCCGTCGAGGGAGGAGTCATTGATCCACAGTCTGGGAGATGGCTTTATCCACCAATTAGTAAACAGGAAGGTGTAATTATCGGTACTTTGAAGGTTTAGTCAGTAGTCCCGTGCCAACTAGCGTAGCGTTGCCGTCATGATAGGTATGTCATTGACGTACCACACCGCCCACACTATGCACGGAAAAAGACGAACTACCATAGTAAGCATTCTTGGAGTTTTAAGGTACGTGGGTCTTAGCCCCGAATACGGTAGCACTATAGCTCAGTGTGGAGAGTAATGTGGCTTGACATTATCTTTTTAGTTCCAAGCTTTGCCTATAAAGTGCTTATCGTCTTAAGGCCAGACGGGATACACGTAAGCCAGCGTTGTTAGGTGCCCATCTGAAAAGCCATCAGGTATCTAATCCTTCCATTTTTATTGCTTACTAGGACGACGTTGAGGATGAAGGGCGGAGTCGTTTTTAGTGCGATTGCGTGTTCAGCTAGCCCCTAATTAAGTCACCTGCTCATTGGCCCAATGTTGCATGAAACGCTACTCCGTCACTAGTAAAAGATTGCCAGAGAGTTTAGAAGTAAGCCCGCACAGTAATGAGCTTGCATAGTAATGAGCCCGTACAGTAATGAGCCCGCACAGTAATGAGCCCGCTAGTACCGCCACATGTATTCCCATTCCCAAGTCAAGCCAAGACAAGTTTTCCTCCACCCAATGAACCCCAGGACCGTCACTACTAGAAAGGGATAGCAACGTATGCACAATCCATTAGTCAGATTCTACACTTTTACGCTACAGGGATCCAAGCGAACGGCCCTACACCCTGCAGTGCGGAGGCAAGATCGGGCCAATCCAGATTGGCGGGAGGGACCGAGGGGTGATCCCTGGTGCTTAGCATAGTAAGGCGCTTGGAGGCTGGGGCCTGCATTAGTCTATCTTTTTGGACCCTGAAAAGCCATAACCCTGCATTTAGTCTACCTACTTTCACTTTAGCGGGGGGGAGACAGAGTACGGTGCTATTATAACGGCATAGTAAGTAATTAGGAAAGTTGTTTTTTTGTAGAGCTACAAAAACCGCCCCTGCATGTGTGCTTACTAGCTTACTGGGGCTCTCCATGTCATCGTCGAGGAAATTCTCCGAATTACGAGATCCCCCCGCTCTTCTGGACAATGCGCAAGTTGCCCCGCCCAAAAGTGAGAGCAGATACGGTCGTGGGTGTTGTCGTCGCTGTTGGCCCGCTCCAGGTGCTGAACAATCTTCTCGTGCTCTCTCTCTCTCTGCTACCCTCACCGCACACACTCTACCAGCAACACAACATGTTCCTCAAATCCCTAGCACCCCAACTACGCGGCCCCTCCCTCGGCCTACTCGCAGCGCTGAGCGTCGGCCTCGTCCTGAACCTGGGCGCCCTCATTTTCTCCTTCCGCATCCTAACGCGCGGAACACAGGAATACAGTACGCCATAGGAATCTCACCTTCTCCTCAGACCCACGACTAACGCACAGCAGCCTATCTCGCCGGCGACCGACCTCGCGAACTCCCCATCAAGGTCCGCGCCATCCAAGCCGGTTTCCACGATGACCCTTCCCACTACGGGATGGACGGCATCCCCGCCTGGGCGGAATGGAACGCGATCCGGCCACCGGGCAAAGGCTATGTTTTTCTCGGCGAGGAGCACTTCGCCTTTGGCGTGTCCATGTGGCACCAGATGCACTGTCTGAACCACATACGCGCGACGCTTGTCAACGGCGACGACGGATCGGACCATACGGCGCATTGCTTCCATTACCTGCGGCAGGGCATTTTGTGCGCCGCAGATACAACCCTCGAGGCGGGCGGGACGAGCATGAAATTGGCTAATGGGGATCAAGTCGCTGCGGGCGGGGGAACGGTGCATACCTGCCGGGACTGGAGGCAGGTGCATGACTGGATGGAGAGACAACATGAGAAGTGGACGCCGGACATGTATGAGAGGTTTCGGGAGGCTAGTTAGGTAACATGGTGTGTATGTAGTGGTAAGGAGATTGTGTGTCGTATGAGTACTAGACAACGATTCTTTGAACTATTCTTTGGGTCTTGGGTCCCGTGTATGAGTGTACAAGCAAGAAATCCAAGATATGCTATCACTCGTCGTCCACATAGCGATAACACAACGGCCAACTCTCCATATCAAACACCTTGCTCGGCGCCACAGGCACACTCTGAACGTCAAAGGGCATCTGATGATCTGCGTGGGCGCCAAGGTCGTAACGCGGGTCGGTCAAGTTGAGCGGGTTTAGGGGCAGGCCAGAGAAGGCGGCGAAGTTGGATGGGTGGTGGCGCTGCCACTGTACGACGCGCGTTAGTTGGTGGGGCCAGGCGTGCGTGGGGCGGAGAAATAGTATGGGGGTGGATCGTCGGGGTGGCGCACGTACCTTACTCCACAACCTGTCAAGCTGGGCATGATGCAGCCAAAAAAGCGGATCGTTAGGCGTAAAGCTTATTGCCATGCCCTTGCAATCTTCCTTGGACAGGGCCTTGGGACAGTCGCCGGCCAAGTCGCCGCCAACGAAATTGTGTACATGGTTGTGCAGTTGTGTCATTGCATACTGAAACCTGAAAAAGTCACCTGTGGTGTGCTCGGTCGAGTTGCGCACAAACTCTGGGCCGAGGGTGCGGTTTTGAGGCAATTCATGGCTAAACCAGCCAGTGAGGAGCGTCAGGTTCCTTCGTAGCGGGTGGGGGATGGGCCAGGCAAGCGACAGGTTCTGAGTGGACGGAGCAAAAGCGCCGGTGGTAACGGTACAGTCGGCCGCTGGGGAGGAATCGCAGTCTCCTGTTCCGCCTAGCCCATACTCGGGTGACGAGTCGAACACTGGCGAGTCGAACAGATCTGCGTGATCGCGTGTCCAGTCCCAGTATGGTGTTGGCCCGCTGTAACCGCAAGTGCGGCGGAGGGAGCTGTCGAATAGGTAGGTGAACCAGCGGTCTGCGTTCATGGACATAGTAAGCAATGTGTGCAGGGGAGGGGGAGGGACAGAACCCACGCCACGGCAAAAAGTAGGCATTCCTATGTGCACTGTGCTCCACAGATGCGTGCGAGTAGGAGAAGTCGTCGTACAGACTCCTCTTCCCCTCAAGCACCGTCTGGTCCTTCGTCAAGGATAGGCGCTCGTGTTGTATACTTGCCAAGCATTTGACAGCTCCCACCCACTCGGCTTGCTCGCTATGCGTCAACGTCCGCCATTCTTTGCGTATTAGTAACTTGCTGCACTTTGGTAGTTGTACCTCGTTCCCTTCGTTTGCATGCGAGAGGTGGGCACTGGGGAGGACGACGGCGAGTACGCAGAGGAACAGAATTGAACGGCCCATGTCCATCATTCCATTCAGCCAGGAAGGGAACAGAGAGCAGACACTGAGAGATGCCATAGTCGCAGTAGAACCGTAAGCCTAAATACCTAGATAGTCAGCTTACTATGCATCATGGAAGAAGGCGCCGAGTCAGCAATGCTTGCCATCGGCTACTTCCATTGATGCACAGCATGCGTCCAATGTCACAGTACCTTACCTCCGAGAGAGTTTCTTACTAGGTATGTACTGTGCCATCTGCTCGTGGTGTCTTTCATCCCACCCTCCACCCCTCCCCTTGTACTACTCACACCAAAAACCCACCCTCCTCACCCACATCCATCTGGAGCCACAAGCACAATGACGCGCGCCTCCATCTACCTCGCCCGCTTCTTCACTCTCCTCCTCTGCCTCGTCTTCCCCCTCTACCTCGCCCTTCGTGGCTCCACCTCGTTGTCCGACATTGCACTTCTCCTTTCCACCCTCTCCGAGCGCGCCGAAGCCCTTCACGTCGCGCTCACCTCCCCACTTGCCGCCCCAATTTCCAAAGAAGCCTTCCCAGCTTCCGCCCAGCTCGCCCAACCCGTGCGCGCGCACGAAGGCGGGAGAAGGAAGCGATATCCCTCCCTTCCCGATGGACTGGCACATTGCATCAACTCCTTCGAGCAGTATCCGTTCCTCGCTGAGCAAGTGCTCCAGCGGAAGTATGCGCGGTATACCAAGCAGACGCCCGCACAGAAAGCAATAAGCAACAAGCTCGGCTATCCTGCGCACTTCGAGAAAGCCAGAAAAGGGATTGAGGTGAACGCCCGGTTCTCGGAACAGATCATACAGATTGCGAGGGAGGCTTACCACACCGGCCCGCGAGCGCTGGAGGACGAAGAAGACGCCGATTTTGGAGTTGTGGACCTGGCATTTGGACACCTTTCGCGAGACTGGAGCACGCAGGGCGCACGGGAGAGGCAGGCCGTGTTTCCGCCTGTTCTGCATGGACTCGAACAACATTTTGGCGGGAACGGGAAAGGAAAGAAGGTGCTTGTACCCGGAAGCGGTATGGGCAGGCTGGCAAGCGATATTGCTGATCTCGGTACGTCTATCTTACTTCGCTGAATTGAAGGCGCGACCTCACATCGGCGCAGGGTACGACGTCACAGCCAACGAGCTGGATTACGGCTCTATCATGGCCTACCACCTGCTAACGAACCACACGAGCTCGCTGCACCAGCACACCCTGCAGCCCTTCGTGACCAAATGGACGCATCAGGCTAACCCCTCATCGCGCTACTCCGCCCTGACGGTGCCGGACCACTGGCCAAACAAGGCCGTCAAGCTCGTCGAGGGCGACTTCTTGGAGATGTTTCCCCAGGATGGTGAGTTCGACGCCATCGTCACGCTGTTCTTCATCGACATTTCCAACAATGTGGTTGACTTCCTGAGCAATATACATCGGCTGCTGAAGCCTGGTGGAGTGTGGATCAACCTTGGACGTACGTTACTTTCTACTCTTCCTCAAACATTGACCTTTGCACTTTTCTTGTCATCTGTTCACCGCCCAACTTGCGCTGACGTGAATACAGCACTGAAATGGGGCACCCATACCGATCTCCAGCTCTCCGCGGAGGAAGTGCTCCAACTGGCAGATCTGCTCGGGTTCGACGTGGACCATACGTCAAGGAAGAGCATCGACAGCCTATATGCTGAGCAGCCGGAAACGTTGCTAAAGTTCACTTATGGTGAGTGCCTGGCGTTTTATTGTGACATGTGAAGACGGTTGCTGATGGGATGGGCAGTTACACAGTTCTGGTCGGCGACGAAGAGGGTGTAAGACAGTCACGGCCACGATCGGGCCGGCCTCGGGCACATGATGGGACGGCACGTGCCATAGTATATATTCTGCCATGATCCTAGGGATGACTCCTTGACGGTTCGTCTCATACCTCAACACAATATATACCTATTCTTCGAGCATTTATTTACACCTGTCGATAAACCCCCTATATGACTATAGTGATAGCAATTACTACTAGCCAAATTATAACCAACTAAGAAGCTCTCCGAACCTTCAAACAAGGTTAACTCAACTACATAATTAATATCATTAAATATACATTTTAAAGTAACGTATTCCACCACTAAGCTTGCCAAACCACTGAGCTTGCCACTTTTTTCCCCACCAAAAAGGCCATTTCTTAGCATTAATATCTCAACAACTACTAGATAGAATTCTCTAGAAATTTAGGTCTAAAGCTGCACTTATATAACAATTACTATTCTAGAATTTCTAGGCTCTACCTTATATAATAAAATAGTTATTAAAGAAACGCTAAATTACAGGGGTCTACAATTAAGATCTCTATAACTATTAGTACTAAGATCCTAAAATTTTAGAAAAATAATACTTATATATATAGGAATGTTACATTAAATTTTTAGAGAATTCTATCTTGTAGTTGTTGAGATATTAATGCTAAGAAATGGCCTTTTTGGTGGGGAAAAAAGTGGCAAGCTCAGTGGTTTGGCAAGCTTAGTGGTGGAATACGTTACTTATAAAGTTAAAATCTAAGTAGCTCTAATAATAGAAGTAAGGTAATCTAGGGTTATACGTACTAGATTAGGAGACTTATTAGCTAGAGGATCGAGTAAAGATGAAATCCGTCTAAGAGACGTAGTTTTAGATAATTGCTTGTTGGGAGAAAATTTGAATCGCGCTCCGGTCTGAGTGTAGACAGTCGATGAGATTGGGGTGCGGTTATGTTTGGCAACGTACTTTTAGGCATCATGCTCCCACGAGACCGTCTGAGAGCAAGGCGTGATAGCTCACCACCCTTCACCCGGCCTGGACGACCGCTGTGCTTACTCCGTTCAGAAGATTTCGCCAAAGATGTCTGAAATATTGACCTGACAGAGTTCGCCCTCGTAGCCTTTCTCAGCTTCATTACTACTGCCTCTGCCTTTTCTGTTCCTGGTAGGCCTCTCTGATCCAGGATCGATATCTTGGTGGCTACCTGTTTCTTCGATATGTGATGGATCGTCTTGGGGACTATGGTAGCTCCTCGGCTGTGCCGTAAATATGTGCGCTATCGCCACTGCCCTCTCCAAGGCTCTTTAGGGGCACGACTGGGCTCCCGAGGCCGCCACCTGAGCAGTCCCTGTCAAGAGGTCCAGAACTGGGCTCATTGCTGGCTCCACAATGGGAAACAGATCCGCTAGACGTTAGCGTCAGAGGCATCGGCTCGGGTGTGGATACGGGATCGAGTATAAGGTTCACCGTTTTCCTAGCCGTCCTTCGCCTCTTCTTTCAATAAGCATCTTCCAGCCCTAGTTCTAATAGAATGGCCGGCACCTCTAACAAAGAGAATACTGTGTTAGTCAATAGACAGCGTGTTCGTTTGTGTACAAACGGCAATCTGTTTGCGGCATCGACGAGTGGTTAGTCCACTGTCGTCGATTCCCTTTCAGGCACACCAGAAGCGGGCATCATTATTTTATTATCGTAACGTCTAACAAGTTCCTTAAGGATTCGTCTCATATCTAAATATACCTATTGTTCAAACCTCCATTGACTCCTGCCAATAAACCCCTCACACTAGTGCTCAAGCATTTCCCGCGCGCTATTGTATCACCCCTGCTTATCGTTTCCATCGCAGCTCATTACCATTGCAGAGTTGAGCATTTGCTGAGACATGGTGCTGTCCGGTAACATGTGAGCTATCTGACTGGACGCAGTCTGGGGTGGTGTAAATGGGAAAGTTATATCCAAGTTAGAGGCGGACATAGGACGCGACATATCAAATGGCAGAGTAGAATATGGAAAGTTATCTACGTGTTGTCCAAAGAGTGGTAGCTCGCTCGAGGAAGAACTGACATGCTGACCTTGAGGCCAGGACTGCTCCGACGGTGTCCTTTGAAAGCCGCGGGGATCTATACCGCGACGATACTCCGCTGTAAGGGCTTCGCCTAGGGACATGAGATGGCGTGCAATGCTGACAGCGCCATGGGCTGCGGGGTAATAGTTTCCCATAATCTCGAGAGTTTGGATGGCCGTCTGTAGGCCTTTGCGTGCGGCAGCCGTGAAGGGACAAATTGGGTTCCCAATAATAAAGCAAAGAATGCAGAGGGCTGCATTCCACTGAAGCCGAAGTAACGGGAGCCATCCTCTAAGAATTTCAGTTCCCGACAGAGCTTGGAGAATATTCGTTATGGCAAGAGCGTGAAAGAGAGCATTGAGCCCCATGCGATCGGTGCGAGGCTGGAAAGACGAGCTCTTCAGTGTAATGCGCAAGAAAGGCCGATAGATAGAGAGCTGGAAATCGTGATAAGTCAATTCGAGAAGCAATTGTTGTCGTTGGAGCCAAATCGGGCTTGCAGAGTCCAGATTCAGGCTCACTCGATCTGTCGACAAGGGTTCGCTGTCACCCTGTCGACGAACCTTTAACGACTTGGGCACAGCTCGTACCCAATCTTGCATAACGTGTGACTCGCAGTCAAGCAGTATTGCCAATTCCTCGAGCGCGTTGGGATCGTCATGAATATCGAAAGAATTTGAGCCTTGCCTCATCTTGGTAGATTGCTTTTGGAGAACGCTATAGAGCCCATGGAATATCGCTGCAAGGCGAACATATTGAACGTGGAAACTGATCCAATTGATGTCGGGATGTGCGGCTGTTCGTAAAATAGGGTTGCTGCATGGATTTAGAGACATGTCTATATCCTCTGGCAAAGAGCAAGGCACATCTTCCAAATGAACCAGGAATGGACGATCCAAAGACGTGGAAATGACCATGTCTAATTGATACAAAGTCCACCATATTCGAGCGTGCGGGCCTTGCTGCTCAGGGGGAGTGCTAAGCAAGGGTTTGAAATCGAGATGAAGGGTCTGCGTGACTCGGACAGCGATACCCAGTATGTGATAGGCGGTATTGAGTAGAGAAGAGTTGTAGAGATAAATAATGCAGTAAACAAAGGCCTGCACTGTCGTGATGGATGGCGATTCCAGTTCCTTCATCAGCAAGGTCTGGCTACGAAAGTAATAAGGATAACCAACGCGGGTGACAGGGCTATCCTCAAGACCTCCTACATCATCATGCATGAATGTGCTGCAGTACTGGGTGCAGACAGCTAACAAACTGTCAATAAGAGCTGAAGGATGGCGTGGCTGACCCTCTGGTGGACTAGCCCATAAGCCGTCGTAGTAGAGGTGGAAGTCCTCGTAGGAAAGGATAGGGTATATTGGGTGAAATGATTCCCAGAGAGGATATAAGAATAACTCCTCTTCGGTTCGAGAAAGCACATGGACTCCCTCTGGAGGCGGAAATGGGGTCGGGTCTGACGTTGGTTCAGCTATTTGTGTGACAGAGAAATCCAAGCTTAACCTGTCAAGGGTCCGACAAAGATGGCATTGGAGGCGGGTTACTAAATAAGCTAGTGACAGCGGGCCGGAAGGGAGCGGGCCATCGCGAGCCGGTCCGAGCGCGACCTCCTTCCATGCCTTTGGTGGCTCATCCAGGAGTTTTGTGTGGCCGTATTCAGACTGCGTGCTGCCTTCTTGATTTTCGACGATGTGGGCAGTCTGTGCGTGTGTCGCGAGCCCTGTCATCGATTTGCTGTTGCCTGAATCCTCCGGTAGCTTCTGCTTAAGCTGACTTTCGAGCTCTTTGATACGCTCTTTCAGACGCTGGTTCTTTCTAATGGGGCAAGTCAGCCTAGCTGTAGATGGGTAGATTACATTAGACATACCTGTTAGCGGCAGGCAGCGAGGCATTACCAGCCAACTTGGAAGAACCACCACACTGTAATCCTCGCTGGCGACACTGTGTACATGGCAAATCCTCGTCGCATTTGATTCGATTCGTGCGACAGAAGTCGCACGCTCGCGCGACCTGTGCGCGCTTAGATTGGGAATTAGATCCAGACCCTTGAGAACGTGAATCGATGACGCTCATGTCGGAAGTAAGGGTAGAAAACATCATTTTTGGTGTTTACGGGTAGCACAAGATATTGGGGCGTCCCTGACCCCTAGATAATATTTGCCAACTAGGTTGGAGATCAAGCTTGGACATGGTAATGCGGGCGCGAGTGGCGTTAAGTCGTCATACACATGCCAGTGGTGTTTCAAGGAGCCGCGTAAGTTCGGATTCCGTGTGTTGTGGGTCTGAAGTACTGGCAATGGTGCATGAATGGGTTACGGTCAATCTATGAGAATTTTTTCTACACAAAACACATCAAACACACCTTAGCTAGGTAACTACAGCCGAGTTCTCAACAATCAATCGATCTACAAATTGATTATTCGATCGAGCATTACAAGACCACCATGAGGACCGTGACAGGCCTAATCAAGCAATCAATCTGTAGATCGATTGCTTGTTGAGAACTCTGGCACGCGGTTGACAAAAAAACGCCGGCTCACAGACCACAAATCCTCACCAAAACCAACAAACGCCAAGTCAACCTTCAACTTTTACAGTATGGTACTCTACGACATTACTGCTTGGTATACTGTTTAACTATATTAAATAAACCCCGCTCTTTTCTCTATTGTTGAGAGCAATAATAATATAGATATAGCGCATATTACTGCCTAAACAGGTCGCTGTTGTAGGAGAGTTTTAGGAGTCGCCATTATTTTGTCAACCGCGTGTCTGGTTAATAGCACCCAATATCAGGACGCAGGCCTGCACCCACTACGCCATGCAACCAAAAGGTACGAATATTCATGAACATGAATATTGTGTGTAGGACAGTATATACTGCAGACCGCAGCCTTACACCGGGCCGAATAAAGCTTTTGTCCGGCCGAATATGCTTTGCCTTGACTACACCATACCGCCGAAACCATACCGCCGAACGTATTATAGCCCACCAATCGCGTTCTTGGAGGTGGATACGGATCAGCCAGCCAACCAGAGGCCTAAAATCTAGCTTGGCAATCAACTTTTTCTCGCCACCATCGCTCTCTGCCTCATACCTCCCACCACAACAGCCAAGATGCCAAAGAGTAAAGGCTCTCCAGACGTTACAAAGACAATTTGTGTCTCAATTATTACCCTCCGTATTGTTGCAAAGTACGAGTTCAACGATATTACGCGCGCTATAGGCATCAAGAAGAGCACATGCTCTCTAATTATTCGAAGAGCTATTGAGGCTGTAGGCGAGGATATTATCGACCTGCTCGACTATACAGAGAAAGAGAATAACCGCAATGCTTCAGGTGTTGCTTAAATAAAAGTATGGCCTGGTTCTACTGCCTCAATTACCATCCAAGATGCTGCTTGGTGGATCGCTAATGGAGCTACGCGTTGCCTACGCTTCGTAGTGTCTGTTTTAGCTTAAGAAAGGCGCTCTCTTTATATTTACACACGAGACGTATATCTCTTGTGGTGGGTGACCATATAAGCGGCAAAGAGTTACAATCGTAGAAGGCGAAGGACCTGAAGCTCGGGCAGCATGGCAAGAGCTAATGTACCTTAAGATTATGCAATGGGGCGCTATCTGTGAGGATCTTCGAGCACCCTTTCCTACACTGCTCTGGGAGTGAGAGGCACCTGAAGAGAAGGCTCACTACCAGCTCTTGCTTGAGATTGAGAACGTCACCAAACGCCAGCTAGCTACCTACTCTCAGATCGCAGCCCGCACAGCAGGGACTACAGAGCATCGTATCAAAAACCAAAACGGGCGAGTAAGCGGCCTTAAGACTGGTATAAAGCGACAGAGGCAGCCAGCTCAAATCTTCTGCCACAAGCCTCTTACTAGAGGTGATAAATCAAAAGGCATTGACTGGTTTCTCTACTGCAAATTTGTCCTCCACGATAGCCTCTTCCCTTACGTTTAAAGGCTTCAAAAGCTTAATCCAAATCGACTAATTATTATTATTGAAGATGGAGCCCCACTTCATAAAAAGGCAATTAATGTGTGCGAAGCTGAGTACGCTGTAGTTGGGATTAGTCAAGCTCCTCACACTTCAAATAGTCCTGACCTCAACCAAATAGCGCCTATATGGGACTACGAGAAAGATCGGCTCGATAGGTGATTTGACCGCTCGGCTAGCAAGGACGCAGTAAAAGAAGGCAGGGCGTTAATACTTGATGAATGGAGTAGAATTGGAGACAAGGCAAGGCAGGTTTGCCTCTCTTTCGAGGCCAAGTGCCGTAAGGTTATCGATCTCGGCGGCAACAACAACTACCATGGTTAATTAATTCAATATACACCTATGGTGTCTGATTTTGCTAGGTGGCGACTCAAACTGAGATAAGCCCGTTCATTGGCTGAGAAGCCACTTCGCCACTGATCCACTTCCAAGAACGCGATCGGCAGGCTATAATACGTTCGGCGGCACGGTGTAGCTGTGAACCAATGCAGTGAGCAAGCTTGCGGAAGGTTGGACGAGTTTAAAAAGGATCAGCGCGGGAGATTGTGAAATCCATCGCCTAGACTTCGTCGCCGCAACCTAAACCAGATAGGGTCCATGTAAGTCCCCTGGAATTCCGGAGTTCCAAAAGGGGAAAACGCTCCAGAGCCTCCTTGCGGTTACTTCTGCGAAGGCTCCACAACTGATTACCAACCTGCCATCATTACTAATCTGCTATTCGAATCCGAAAGTGGTGGTTTTGAGGCGATTATAAAATTATGAGTGAACTAAAGCACTGTTACAGTCCTTCAGCTTTTCTGCCCGAGCAACACCACTGCCCATCGTGCTCGCGAATTCCAAGTCGACATGGACAACGACACAGAGAGGAAGGAAGCAGCGCCAGTAGCCGAACTGGTAGCTGAGTTCGTCAAAGCGTGTCAAACATCAGTGAGGAGCGAAGGAAATACGGTTGCATGGAATCATCTTGAACTTGAAGGTGCTGGACGTGGCGTAAGAAGGTTTCATTCGCTTGATGCTAACACCGCTGACTAGAAAAATTTAGCATGAGATTGCACCTACTATCGGATCTATGTTCCAACATTATACGAAGACTTTTTCGAACTTTCGCCGCAAGAAACCTACGCGCAAGCTGCTTCATGACTTCTGCGGTCAGCTCGAGCCGGGTGAGTTATTGATGGTCATTGGTCGGCCTGGCAGCGGCTGCACATCATTTTTGAAGGCCTTGTGTCACCTACATGGGGAATACATAGGCGTGGCCGGTACAATTCTTTACAGCGGAAAGCAGGCAGACTTTAAAGCGACCGATGCGCCGGCAGAGACAACCTTCTGCGGTACGCACTTCTAAGATTTATATCCACAAAGAGGCTAACACCGGTTTAGCTGAGGATGACATTCATTTTCCAAGCTTAGCTGTGGATGAGACATTGAGGTTAGTAGAGAGTGCAGCAGTCAGTCTTCCCAATCGGCCTTTCAACCTTGCATGGAGGGAAGGTCCAGCTCTATATGGAAGGCCAACCGGGATGACTGCACTGTGCTGGGATACAATTGCACAACTATATTTGCTGATTCGTCCCAGATTTGCGATCAAGTCCCGATTTGGGAATGTCATGTCAGAGGGTGAGGTCGCCAGAATTGTCGTCATTCTTGCTCGCTTGTTCGGCATCGATCATATTCTGGGTACCAAAGTTGGAGATCATAAGATCCAGGGTGTCAGCGGTGGCGAAAGAAGACGTGTTTCACTCGCTGAAGCCTTCATAACCTGTCCAGAGTAAGCTTGGCTGAACCTTTGAAATCGTCTGAAACCTTTTTTAATCCGTCAAAACAGCCTCCTCTGCTACGATAACCCAACGGCTGGCCTGGACTCGTCCACAGCTCTGGAGTTCGTGCAGATGTTACACGAATATGCCCGACAAACTAACACGGGTGTAGCCATGAGCTTATACCAAGGCAGTGACGAAATGGTGCCTCTATTCGATAAGGTCTCAGTAATCAACTCCGGCAGATGCATCTACTACGGTCCAATGAAGTCTGCCAAGGCGTACTTTGAGGCCCTGGGATTTTTCTGTCCTCCGATGATGTCCATTACGGACTTCTTGAACTCCATGTCTGCCGATCCGGAGGCACGGCATTTGCGCGAAGGTGTAGAGCCATGGAACGTGCCCCAAAGTCCTGAAGAATTTGTACAATCGTTCAGGCAGAGCCTAGCTGGGAAGGAGATGGCCCTAGAGCTTGACACTTCAACGAGCGATGAAGACAGCAACCAGACAGGTACAAATCGAGTCTCGACACGGCCCCGATACCCGGTTCCCATCTGGATGCAAATCTTGCTTTGCGCGTACCGTCAGTATCGTATCTTCATAACCGACTACAATTCCTGGATTATCGAAGCGACTTGTATGATTGTGCAGAGTATCATCCTGGGCACGGTCTTCCGTAATCTCCCACACTCTACTCAGTCACTATACCAAGTTGGATCTGTCGTTTTCTATACCATTATGATACCTGGGTTGCAGTCCATGAGCGAGTTTGGTAACACGTTCGCACAGCGGCCCCTGTTGCTGAAGCACAAGAGGTACCGCTTCTACCATCCATTATCATATGGCTATGGACAGATCATGACCGACATTGTCTGGAAAATCGTGGCTATAGCATACAACATCCCGATGTACTTCCTTGCCAACCTCCAGCGAAAGGCCGACCGCTTTTTTATTTTTTTCCTCGTCGCTTATATTTCGCACTTGACTCTCTCTATGTTCTTTCGGCTCATCGCTGTTCTATCGCCAAGCGTGGAAAAGGCTGGACTGCCAGTGGGCTTTTTTCTGACAACGCTAGTCATATATACAGGCTGGTACATCCCACCTCCGCAAATGCAGGTTTGGCTGAAGTGGTTTCGATACATTAATGTACGTTATCCTCTCTCACTCTCTATGTACGATTTGGCCACTGTTAACAAACCCACAGCCCATGTATTATGCCTTCGAATCTCTCATGATCAACGAGGTCGGCTCCCTGCAGTATTCTTGCAGTCCCAATGATCTTATTCCCCGAGGCCCCAACTTTACCGATCTTGCAAACCAGGCCTGCGCGATTCAAGGTTCAGAACCCGGAAACGACTTTGTACAAGGTTCGGCCTACCTGAAGGTGCTCTATGACTTTGATAACTCTCACTTATGGCGGAACATCGGAATTAATGCTGGTTTATTCTTTCTCTTCGCCGTGCTCGTAGGGTAAGTAACCAACTCAAATCAGTTAACAATGTTCATAACTAACGGCACACTTGAGGCTTGCGATGGAGCTCTTCAAGTCGCCTGCTGGCCTTATGGCTACTGTATTCTACCGGCAGTCCACGCCCTGGATCATATCAGCGTCTAGCAGCGGTCGAGACAAGGACGCGGAAGCACAAAAGTCGGCAAATGGATCCCCTGTGAGGAAGTCTATAGGCTCGAAGAAGGAAGATCGACCTTTTGCTAGTCCCGCGGAAGGTCGATCGCTTGCGTGGAGAGATCTCCATCTCGCCGTCACTGTTGCGGGTGAGGAGAAAGTATTACTGAATCACCTTCATGGGTACATTGCGCCAAGTTCGATGACGGCACTGATGGGCGTTTCAGGCGCCGGAAAGGTCCGTCCATGATTCTAATTCATCGCTTTTCTGACCAAACCATAGACCACTCTTCTCAATACACTTGCTGGCCGTCTTGATTTCGGAGAGCTGAAGGGTACGCTTTACCTGGATGGATCACCGCTGCCGAAGTCGTTCCGTCGACGTATGGGTTACGTTCAGCAGCAAGACGTGCATCTCCCCACGCAAACCGTGCGTGAAGCCCTTAGGCTTCCAGCATACCTCCGCCAATCTACTTCTGTACCAATTGAAGAAAAGAATGCTTACGTAGAAGAAGTCATGGAGTTATTGGAGATCGAAGATATCGCCAATGCACTGATAGGTGTCCCTGGTGCTGGCTTGAATCTGGAGCAGCGGAAGCGTGTATCAATGGGAATCGAGATGGCCGCAAAGCCTGAAATTCTCTTCTTGGACGAGCCAACGTCTGGCTTGGATGGACAATCTGCCATTTCTATAATCCAACTTCTGAAAAAGTTGTCTCGGTCTGGTCATACGATCCTTTGTACGATTCATCAACCTTCAGCGACGCTGATGGACGGATTCGATAACCTGTTACTTCTTGCCAAGGGAGGAAAGACAGTATTCGAAGGCCCACTAGGAGAGCACTGTTCAGCCGCGCTTGGATACTTCGCCCAGCATGTCGAACCTTGTAAGCCAGAGGAAAATCCAGCGGAGTACTTCCTAGCGACCGTCGGTGCCGGTTCTCGATCCCAAGTCACGGCGGATTGGACTCAGATCTGGCTTGAAAGCAAGGAACGACGGATCCAAGAAGCGAAGTTGCAGGCCATTCAAGACTCGCCTCCAACGAAAGAGTCTCGCGAGACCCTCTATGCCACATCACTGATCAATCAATTACACGTTATCCTCCGCCGCACTTGGCTCTGGTATTGGCGTGAACCGCAATACTTCTCAGCAAAACTATGGCTCAACCTGTCCAATGGCTTGCTGAATGGCCTGACCTATATGAACATTCCTTCTACCCAGCAAGGCGCTTATAATCGAGTTTTCACTGTCTTCATGTCATTCCTCATGGGGCCGCCACTCGGTCTTGCCCTAGAACCGCGTTTCGCTGCTTTCCGCGATATCTTCATATATCGGGAGAAAGCCAGTCGATCATACTCTTGGATCGTCTTCGTTTTGAGCTCCATTATCGTTGAGTTGCCCTTTACTCTGATCACGGCGCTGGTCTATTGGCTCCTATGGTATTTCCCTGCGGGTCTCCAGCAAGACCCAGCACACGCAGGCTATTCCCTACTATGCTACTGGCTGCTACACGTCTTCGTCGTCAGCCTTTCATTTCTCATTGTGGCTTGGATGCCAAACCTCAATGCATCACTGATGGCCAACGGATTCTTTTACATGTTCGTCAACACCTTTGCGGGCACCCTGACAGCCCGTGATCTTACGCCAGCCGGTTGGCGATGGTTCTTTAAGGTCTCTCCTCTCTACTACTTGTCTGAAGGACTCACCACCAATTCTCTTTACGGGACGCCCGTGCATTGCACGTCCAGCGAAGTCACCTTATTCAATGCTCCGGCGAATACTACCTGCATCGACTTCGCTCGGTCATTCCTGGACTCCGCGACTGGATATCTTCGTAATCCAGATGCCACAGGTGATTGTGAATACTGCCGGTACAGTTTCGGCCAGGACTACGTAAGTCACCAACGAAATGCTTGACATTGACAAACACTAAAACCGCGTATTAGTACAAACCCTTTGGCTATAACGTTGAGAATAGATACCGAAACACCGGCGTCTTCATTGGATTTATCGCATTCAACTTTACCGCCGTTATCATTGGCACTTATCTCACAAAAGTCAAGAAGTGGAAGCGCAAAGCACAATAAGCACTATACCTTATTTCATCTGTATACACTTGCAGTCACCTACTAATAAGGTGTTAGAATGTATTTATATCTCTCCAGTACCTTCTACTATAGCTTAGGTAGTATCTATTATTACAAGTCTTTCGGGCTCTTTCTGCCTAGCGTCCTTTCGGTCATCCTTTGGCACGTATTGAATAGGCTACGTAACGGGCTCCAGTAAGAGTATACGCTAGCTACCTCTCTTTCTCTACTGCTTCTTAAGAATTTGTTTTAATATAATATATTGCCTCTATTCTAACCTCTTTTGAATACTTCTTATACCTATAATAATATACGGTATTCTACTATTAAACGTATAATACTACTAAATGTAATAAGACTAAACAGGACCACGACTATCTCTATCAAAGAAGTAGAATTATAGAATAGTAAAGCTAGGGTATTGTTTTCATCAAACTATACGTTTAGTAAATCTACGTATTAAGTATACAGATATAGTAGGTTCTAACTAGTAGCTATACTTTTTACACCAAGGCACCAGTTGCGGCAATATTTCGTGTCCGCTTTTGAGATGAGGTAAGCAGAACAACAAAGTTGGATCATCTGCGCAGACTGTATTTTTTTGAGAATATTTTTGCATAGATCCAGAGTATAATACACTCTGAATTTTTGTCCCTATTCATATTCTACTTTGTATAAATGTAGGGGGGATAATTCAGGTTTTTGTTCTGCTTACCTCATCTCAAAAGCGGACACGAAATATTGCCGCAACTGGTGAAGGTATAACCTAGGTGTTTCTTATGAAAGGTATCTTCAAAACAGAAACGGATTTTTTTTTAGTTGATACTTCTAGAACAAGGTCTATGTAATGATATGTATAGCTTCTAGGGAATTATGGTCCTGTTAAGCTGAGGCTCTACCATTTACATATCAGAGGAGCTCTGGAAAGTACCTCTTAGAACAGGATCCTACTTGTGTTGTACTTTTTTGCGCTCAAATTTGATTTACCCTAGCATGGGTCCTGCATTACGACGAGAGTATAGAGATGCAATTCGGTTTTGTCTTAGCAAATGTCGGCTGGGGAACTCGAGGCAGCACCATAGAGAACAAAATATTCGCAACGTTATGATTCGGATGTACAAAGACACATAATAGGAAAACAGTTTTCTAATCTATCTATCCGAAATACAAGCAAACAATCTACTACTCCATGTATCCGTAACATAAGGAAACAATCTACTTATCCTTGAATAGCTAGCTTTTTCGATATCATATCAGCGACCCTTTCAGGCCGTCTCTCCAATCTTTCCTGCGAACCACCCCACTAGATGGCTCACCGTTGGGTGACTCCACGTCAAAGTCGGTGGCACCTTGATCTTGAGTGCCTGCTGCATCTGCCGTCTCAAAGTCACCGTCATGACGGAGTCAACCCCTAGATCCGAAAGTGCTGCTCTTGAATCAACCTCCTCGGTCGGCATTCCCAATACTGAACCAACACACTCGCGGATCTTTTCATCAAGGTACACATTGAGCTCAGGTCCTTCTTTAGGTAACCCACCAGCTCCACTCACGATTGTCCCACCATCGTTGGACGAGGACTTCTCGTTGGTTCGCCTCATGACGATGTCGCTCAGTATAGCGGATGGTAGAGGCTCCCCTTCGTCGAGTGCCAAGCTCCGCAGGACTACGCCGTGGTCAATGTCATACTTCGCCAGATGCATCCATGCGGCAAATGCTTCGTCGCGCGTGACATCCGTGATGCCCTTGCTCTCAAGTTCAGCGTTGATGAAATCTGTGCTTGCGCCCATGCCCATGCTGCGCCAGCTAGTCCACTGGAAGGCGACAGCACCTTTATCGCCGTGTGCGCGACGGTGCGTGGCGAGAGAGTCAAGGAACGAGTTACCAGCACCGTAGGACGATTGACCGGTGAAGCCAACGAGTTGGCCGCAGGACGAAAACAGGACGAAAAAGTCGACGGACTGGGGTGGGAAGGCTTCGTGGAGCACCAAACCGCCGGTGACTTTGGGTGCGAGAACTTTGTTGAACGCAGCCTCCGTAGTATCGATAGCAAGCTCATTCTCGAGGACACCGGCGGCGTGGACGATGCCTCGGACTGGCGGTAGGCTAAGAGCGTCGAGGTGTGCACGAAGAGAATCAGCTGCGCCAACAACAGAAATGTCTAGAGGTAAAACGTAAACAGTTGCGCCTTGGGCTTCGAGTGCGCGGATGGCGGTCACGACGGGCGCAAGCGACGCGTCTATAGTATCCCAAGCACTCCTCGAAGGCAGACCACGCCGTGAGTTGAGCACAATTCTACGGGCACCTTGTTCGACCAGGAATCCTGCGACAGCCAGGCCTAGTGCTCCAAATCCACCAGTGATCAAGTAAGTACCATCAGGTTTGGGAAGTAACTGGGATTTTTGTGCTGATGGGAGGAGAGCGCTTCGAGGCAAGCTGCGCAAGAGCGCAGTACGGGCAACACCATCGCGTATACGGATGATGTCAGCTCCTTGAACATACCGCATCTCAGTCAGAGGGAATGTGGTGTTTTCGGTGTCGATTAGACCACCGAAGTGTTCGGAATGCTCGCTGGCAAGCACTCGACTGAGCCCAACGAGAGGAGCATGAGCAAGTGCAGTGGGCGCCTCAGCCTCAAGGGTGTGTGGTGTAACAACGAAGAATTTGATGGGAAAGCTGTTGGTCACTACGAACTTAAGGACTTCCAGCGTGCGCCAAGTGTAGGCCTCGGAGGCAGTCCCAACATCTGACAAAGAGGAGACCCTTCCAGGGAGATACACCACCGCAGTACCCTTCGCAAAGGAACTGGAGACGCTGCTCAAGTCGTCACCGGCAGGTACCATGGTTGTCTTCATCTTGTGCGAGATGGTGCTGGTGTATTGATCGGCCATTGATCGGTCATCGTAGACTAGTACGACGTGATCAATACCTATAGGCTCTTCGGCCAATCTCGCTGGTGACCATGCAATTCGGTGCACCAAGCTTTCCATGCTTCCACTGGCACCAGGAGTACCTTCAATTTCGGAAAAGCGCATTGAGGTAAACTTAGCTAGAACCTGACCAGCTTCGTTGAGTACGCTAACATGCGAGGCCAAATTTGTATCTGTCGCTTCCTGCACATACAACCATGCAATTTTAGGAGGGTCCTGGCAGGTGAAAATGTCCACGCGCTCGATCTGAGCAGGCATTCGCAATCGTGGTTCGTCAAAAAAGATGGTCGAACCGACTGAAGTGGCGGCATCTAGGATCGGGGCCCAAGAAGACGAATCCCAAGGCAGTCCAGCATCGGCAGCAACATCTGGGGCGACATCAACACGGGCAATCATCTCCTTGGTGTTGCCGTAATGTTGAGTCACAGCCCAAGGGAAACCCATGGCCGAAACCCCAACTTTGTCAAGATAATCAATCGAGAAGTTGTCGGCGAGCTTAGTACCAATACGACTTTTTACGGCCTCAATATCGACTGGGTCGGAGTCTGAACTAGATTGTGGCTTCATGTTCCACTGGGCAGTGGTGTGGGTCACCCAAGACGAGGAGTCG
The DNA here is from genome assembly GCA_021365335.1 of Phaeosphaeriaceae sp. PMI808. Classification (NCBI taxonomy): domain Eukaryota; kingdom Fungi; phylum Ascomycota; class Dothideomycetes; order Pleosporales; family Phaeosphaeriaceae; species Phaeosphaeriaceae sp. PMI808. Next base: position 55,499 of record JAJTIZ010000139.1, read on the forward strand.
CTAACACCGGAACTATCCTGGATTAGACGCGATACAAGTCTGACCTTGCCCGGCTGAGAAATGACTTGCACCGACCGTTGAGCATTTATGGCAACCGGAGTACGGAGGACGACATTTGAGAGGGCGGATGCGCCAGTAGCCTTGATGAACGTGTTGATGATACCGGCAGCAGGTACAATCTCCGTCCCGTGCAAAGGATGGCTTCCAGGAAACGGCTTGGTATCATTGTCAAGACGCGTTGCGTACACAACAGTATCGGTACCTGCGATATCAAGTCGTTGGCCGAGCAGAGTATGCTTCTCCACATCATGCGCCTGTGAAGAGTTCACTGGGCCAGTTTCAATCTTGCGCCACACTGGCCGGTGCTGCCAAGGCGTCTTTGGCACATCACCAACCCACGGACCAGGCATAGCAATTTTCCAGTTGATATGGACCCCTTTACAATGGAGCTGGGCGACAGCGTTGAGAACGGACTTCTGGCTGGGCTTATTTCGGATCAGTGTGGGGATCATAGCAAAGTCCTCGATACCTGCATCCATCAACGTCTCACTTATTGAATGGGAGACCAAGGGATGAGAAGATATCTCGAGGAACACGCGGTAGTTGTCCTCTACAGCAGCCTGGACGGCCGAAGTAAGATGAACAGGGTTCACCATATTGCTAACCCAATAGTCTATCGAGCGCAAATCTTGAGCACGGGGATCTACAAGAGATGTAGAGTAGAGCTTGACCTGGCCTGCAGGTTTCGGCGAGAGTGTGCCGTGGAGTGCTTTTTTGAAGGGGCCGATAAGATCGCTCAATGTAGGCGAATGAAAGGCGATATCGCTTTTGACAAACATCACCTTAATTGAGCGACTCTTGAAATTTTCGGCAGCTTGTGCGACGGCTTCGACAGAGCCGGCAACAACACAAGACGATGGAGATGAGTTTATCGCCGCGGCAAGGTCGTCCCGGCCTCGAATCTCTGCAGCAATCTCCGCGAAGGGCTTGTTAACGAGGATCATAGCCCCTTTGCCCATGTGTTGGCGGTACAGAACAGAACGACGCGTGACAATGATGGTTCCTTCTTCGGGTGTCAACGTTCCACCGATGACACTGGCGGCAATTTCGCCGACAGAGTGTCCAATGATTGCTTTAGGATATAGGCCATAGTGGTTGAGCACGGCACTGATGCCAATCTGCATCAAGTAGGTCAAAATTTGAACCTCATCCGAGGAACTGAAATCACCCTCCTGCAGCAATGCAATAGGCGATACGCCTATTTCTGCGTTGACAATCTCATGAAGAGGCAGGATAGCGTTGTAGAAGACTGGATTCTTGAGGAGCTCTTTGCCCATCTCAGGCCATTGCGCCCCATGGCCCGAGAAGACCCAAACCATGTCTTTATTGATCTCATCTCCAAGGACACGGCTCTGGGTGATCTGGGCACTGTTTTTACCGCTGCTGAGTGTGTTCAAGGCTTCGATTGCATGGTCGTGGCTATCGACGACGAGGGCGGCTCGAAAGTCGTGATGATCGCGATGTGACGCCAAGGTGGAAGCTATGTGTCTAAGAGGATACTCTCGGCTTGCACTGGATTCCATCCATTTCTTCAGAGACAGCGCTTGAGCAGCCACGCGCTTCTCTTGTGGTCCTGAAAGTAGTAATAGCGTTGGGTTATTGATTTGGGCTTCAAACGAAGCAGGATTCGACGTGGCACGAGCATCGGCAAACTGTTCAATCACAGCATGTGATACGGTTCCGCCGTATCCGTAGGAGCACACGGCTGCGCGGCGCAGTCCTTCTTCGCTAGGCCACTTGGTAATATCTTGAACGACCTTGACACCAGAGTTTGCCCAGTCAATTTTGCTTGTAAGTTTCTCGAGATTGGCCTGAGGGGCTAAGTCGCCTTTGTGTACGGTCATGACAGCCTTGATGAAGCCCAAGGTACCAGCACCGGCCTGATCAAACTTGTTAGATTCGGTTCCTTAAGGATAAAACTATGAAGCATGTGGGTGAAGGAGGGAGGAGGCCACTGCATCATGTGTGGAGGGCAAAAGGAGAGGTGGAGGGACAATATAAGGGAACAGGGCAAGGGCTACCTCTAAGTGTCCGATCGTCGGCTTTAGACTTCCGATAAAACATGGCTCACTCTGTTCACGACCTGCGCCGTAGACAGTAGCAAGAGCCGAGACCTCAGTCGGATCTCCAAGGGGCGTTGATGTAGCATGCGCTTCGACGTAGCGAATACTGAGAGGGTCGACGCCAGCAACCTTCAATGCTTTTTCGGCCACAATTTGCTGAGCCTTGCCATTGGGAGCCATGATACCGGCGGTCTTCCCATCTTGTCCCACTGCAGTTCCCTTGATAACGGCGAGGATGTGATCACCATCTCGGATGGCCCGGGAGATATTCTTCAAAACTACAGCACCAACACCTTCACCACGGCCGTAACCATGTGCAGAATCATCGAAAGATCTGCAGCATCCCTCTGGTGAGACGGCTCCGGCCTTATCCAAGACGCGCACCATCCCGGGAGCAGACAGTGCCTGGACTCCTCCCGCGATGGCGATGCTACTCTCCCCGAAAAGGATTGCCTGTACACCGTGGTGGACGGACACAAGGCCTGACGCGCAGGCCGCGTCCACCGCTGTCGAGGGGCCAGTGAGATTTAGATGGTACGATATCCGGTTCGGCACACCACAGTACGCTGTTCCGATGCCCATATTGTGTTCGACGTTAGGTAGATCTTCGAGAAGCAGTCTAGAATAATCATCTGAATTGACGCCCCAAAATACAGCTGTGTCAGTTCCAGATAAGCTTTCAGCAGCGATTCCACTGTCTTCGAGGGCTTCGTATGCAACTTCCAGTGATATCCTTTGCTGAGGATCCATCTGCTCCGCTTCTTTTGGCGAGATACCAAAAAAAGAACTGTCAAAGTCCTCTAGCCGGTCGAGGAAGTATCCTCTTGTGGTTGCTTGTTCCAAAGTTTTCGAGTTCCGAATATCGCGGCGTTGATATGGCTCCCACCGCATAGGTGGTATCTCTCCAGAAAAGTCTTTCTTTTCGAGGAGAGATTGCCATAATTGTTCCGGATTGTTGTTCCCGCCAGCTACACGACAGGCCATACCGATAACGGCGACATCACTTACGGAAGACTATTGTTATTGTTAGTGTGTTACGCAGTGGATATTAGACCACGATCAACCCACAAATTGACTATACTCAGTATTTGGAGTACTTGGTGTTGATGTATTTGGCTGGGGAAACTGTGGCGTCGACTCATTGGAGTCTGAGACCGTGCCGAGGAAAGGCATGACGGGTGAATACAGTCAATGAAATATTCTTCTCCTCGAGTAAAGCAAAACACGGTTTATGTCTAATTGTTCAGGTCGTTTGTCATTAAAGAGCTTTATAAATATTTTTCCTTTATCAAGTTGTATGTAGCTACTCCTGCACGGAACTGGGCATGATCGACGGGCAACCGGGATCACCCACTCGATCACCTTGGGCTTCGAACGTATCATGGGAATTAACGTATGGCGACATCCGGCCCGACCCCACGGGTAAAGGAATTTCGGAATGAATCTGGTTGCTTCATTCGTCAGGGTTCGAGTCGGTGAGGTTTCGTTTGTGAATGAGGAGATAGCGGAATTGCATGGGTGGCCGATGGAGGCAATCGCCGCTAAGCGAATGTGTCGTTCCGTGGAGCATCTTATGAGAATTATGTGAAAGGAGATACCGGTAAACAGAATTAGCGGGCCGATTAGCTCCTAGCGACGGTTATCGCTGTAATTCTGTACGACCCTGCATCATGACACAATGTTGCAGGGTTGACGAACTTGCGTTAGCACGCTAACCCAATTCAAACTCCGATACTATAAGGAGTAATTGCATAGCGTGGACGAATCCAATCAATCCAGGTCCAAGGAAATAGCCCACCATCTGCGAGTTTGTCTAATATCAAAAAGGTGTGCGGAGTGTTTCGTGGGACAATGGCCTGACCGACACGAGGTTCTGTTATACACATGTAAGCTTTAAGGGCACTTAGTGCCGGATGGCAGCATGAACATAGGGCTAGAAAATACCCGCAAAAAGTTCGCAGAGCTCCTGCTATCGTCGAAAATTTGTCGCAAAAGATGGCCCCATTTGTTCCTTACCACTCCTCCGCAGGGCAGTCCACCATCGTCAAGTGCGTTGTGTCCCACCCAGACTGCTGTTCCGCAGACTTCAGTCTAGAGTTACTGCTGACGTCGTACAGTTTTGGTGGTTTGCTCACAACCGAATTCCTTGAGCCTCCACCAGGACGATGCTTCCTTTTCCGCCAAACATACCGCCACAATGTGGAGGGCCCGATTCCTGAGAATCTGCGAAAGCTAATCGACAGCCCACATAGGCCGAAAGGACCGCCACCCCACTTTCACCAGTTTCAAACCGAGTATTTTCGAGTCGAATCAGGTGTTATGGGCATCTCCGTCAATGGGAAGCAGAAGGTCGTCACTGCCGAAGATGGAGAGGTCTCAGTGAAAGCAGGGAGTATTCACAACTTTTTCATCCATCCCAATTCCCCTGAAAAGATGACGGTGTATTTGAGCGCCTCGGATTCGGGCATGGACTACCAGCTTGATCGCATCTTCTTCGAAAATTGGTATGGCTATTGGCATGATGCCCTACTGCACGGCGGAGGACTAGATTGGATCCAATTTCTTGCTGTATGTTTTCCTCATTATCTACTCCGCTACAAGGCAAGGCTCCTTCTCACAAACCAGTTAGATCCAAGATGGAGGTGACGCGTACACGCCAGCTCCAGCATGGGTACCATTCCGCCGACAGGTTGGTTATTGGACTTGTGTAGTTGTTGGGCGATGGATTGGGGGGCTTCTGGGCTACAAGCCTTTCTTTCGCGAGTATACGACCGACTGGGACTTTGCGGTCGCTAAGATGAGAGGTTCGTTCTTCCAGAGACACCTCGTGAACGAAGCATATGCTTCACAGAAGTCGTGGGTACAGCAAGAAGCATTAGAGGCGCCGGCGAAGCCGGAGAGCGCAGAATTTGAACTTTGGACGAGAGATATCGATCCGAGACCAATCGCCCTGGGCCCTGTAGGCTATGAGAAAGGTCTCTGGAATGCGAAAGCCAGTGGCCCAAATGATGCAGGAATGTTTCACAGAAAGGGCAACGGCGTGAATGGGGTGCAGCCGATGAACCAATTAGAGACTGATTGGGGACGAAAGGGGAACAGCTAGGGCTAGTTCCGTCATCATGACAGCTTTAGCACGACTTTTCTATTTATCACTCAGCGTTATTACCATAGCTTGCAGCGGTGATCATAGGTTTTTGTGATATTAGCATTGCAACGGTGGACAAAAGAACACAGACATCCTACCAATATCGTCCTAATAAACCAAATGCGTGAGATCACACCAACCTAGATCCCCCACCGCGTGCTATAGTACCTAGATACTCAGCATTTAAACGCAGCGCTATCGTTCAGTATTCGGATTGCCAGCACGTTCAGCCCGCTAAAACCTATCATCTGTACCAGACACATAGTTTGACCATATTTCCAATCCAGTGCTTGTCAAATTTCGCTTCTTGCTACGTTAGGCATCGCCGTGAGAGAAGTCGCGCGTGATCATGGCCTACAATCATCGTGTGCGATTCTGACAACCCTACGGCCAGGCCGAACATTGCAAGCGAATGATGTCATCGTGAGAGCCGACGGGTTCCTAGTTTTCAGATGAAACGTTGACGCTAGGATCTGCGCTAACTTCCAATATTGCCATCCTAGGCCGTAGACTCCGGATCTCAAAGGAGAAATGTGTCCCTTGCTCAATTTGTCATGGTCGGGCCTCCAAGCATCGAAAGCGCTCTTACCGAATTTAGCCTCGCCAAGAAGATTGCTAGCCTTGGAGATTTTCTATCCTTGAAGTTACCGAATGGTTTTTATATTTGCTGGAGGACTCGTAAGAGAAAGTAGTTGATGTTTGTGTGAGATAACCAGCGACGCAGCACAGTATGGGATTTTTACAGACTGAACACCTTACTCTGGCCTTAGGATGTGCGGGCATTGCCACGCTGGTGCTATGTCTATGGTCTGCTCTTTCGTCTGGTAGACGTGGTTCGAAGCTACCTCCAGGTAAGTTTCTCGTGAGTAGACATTTTCCCGGCACGCCCAACTGACTTCCTTCTCTAGGTCCACCGACAGTCCCATTGTTCGGCAACGAACTACAAATTCCAAAGGCTGACGCCCATTTCAAGTAAGTCATCTACTTCAGTTACAACTGGCTTTGTGCCATGCACATCAAGTTACATACATGCTCACAGGTGACTCTAGGTTCCAGATATGGGCTAAGGAGTATGGTGGAATCTTCTCACTCAAGCGATTCAGAAACACAACCATCGTGATTACGGACCGGAAACTTATAAAAGAGCTTGTCGATAAGAAGAGCAACATCTATTCACACCGACCACAGTCACTTGTCTCTCACTTGATCACAAATTCCGACCATTTGCTGGTGATGCAATACGGCGAAAGATGGCGACAATTGCGGAAGACAGTACACCAATACTTCATGGAGACCAAATGTGAAAAATACCATTGGAAGATACAGGAAGCAGAAGCAAATCAAATGCTCTACGACTTTTTGACGATGCCGGAGGATCACATGCTTCATCCCAAGCGATACTCGAACAGTATCACCAACTCCTTGGTGTTCGGTATCCGATCGAAGAGTGTACACGATGAATACATGAAGAAACTGTTCTACCTCATGGAAAAATGGAGTCTTGTCCTAGAATTGGGCGCGACTCCACCAGTGGATGACTTCGCGCTCCTGCGAATGCTGCCCGAACGTATTGTTGGACGCTGGCGGACACCAGCGATCGAGGTAAGGGACCTAATGACTAGTCTCTATAAGACGGTGCTCGATCAGGTTCGTGAGCGTCGTCATCGGGGAGTCAATCGTGGTTCTTTCATGGATGGCATTCTTGATGGACTGGGGAAGATGCCCATGGAAGAGAATGAGCTTCAATTCCTCGGTGGTGTGCTTATGGAGGGAGGGTCGGACACTTCCTCGTCGTTGATCCTGACAATCATTCAGGCCTTAACAAAGTTTCCAGAAGTACAAGCGAAGTGAGTAGTTCAGATTGCTCTCAGTATGGTCCGACTGGGTCGTCTCCTTGCTTACATCCGTTCCAGAGCTCACGCAGAAATTGATGCCCATGTCGGCTCCGACCGTTCTCCAACTTGGTCTGATTTCGGCAAACTGCCATATATCAACTGCATGATCAAAGAAGCGCATCGTTGGCGCCCTGTCAGTCCACTTGGGGTGCCACATGCCATAGCTGAAGGTTTGACCTCACACTCCTGATGGCCAAATCGCAGGTCACTAACTCGTAACTTCCAGATGACCATATCAATGGCATGCTCATTCCCAAGGGTTCAACAATAGTCCTGAACGTCTGGGCCATGCACCACGACGAAAACCGCTGGAGCAGACCTGAAGACTTCGAGCCTGACCGCTTCCTAGAGTACGCGGCCCTTGCACCTGCGTACGCCGCTTCTGGCGAGTGGGAAAAACGTGACCACTATGGCTATGGTGCCGGTCGCCGGATTTGTCCCGGCATTCATCTCGCAGAGCGAAACTTATTCATTGGCGTAGCGAAGCTACTATGGGCCTTTGAGTTTACGCAACCCACCGGTACTGAAAGCGACACCGATCCTGAATCAGGTGCAAGTCAAGGGTTTTTGCATTGTCCAAAGGATTACGGACTTGCGATCAAGCTGAGATCTCCGGATAAGAGCAATACCATCCGCAGGGAGTTTGAGCAGGCAAAATCAGTGTTCGCAAGATTCGATTGAAACTTCGGAAGGGGCTGAGATTGTGCATAGTTCGTTCAATTACATCAATTGAAGGAAGATGCGGCGCTGCGGCGTTACACTGTCCCTTATTCCTCGGGCGGTTGCACTCGAGAGATAGGCGTGATTTTTATCCTAAGTAGAAAATACTTTAACCCAATCACGTTATAATAATTATCGACCATCTACTCGCATTTAAGAGGCTTGGCGCAACTCCCTATATAATGATGTCTTCACAAGGCTGGATGAGGTTAGAAATCTCCATACTTAAGGATAGAAAATATGTCTATCTGCCGAGGGGAGCCGAACATCAGCACTAAAACCACCAAGCTGCACGTGCATGCTTCGGATGACGTTTGTTTGTTAGTTGCGCTGTTACAATCGCGAGCTTCAGTTTCAAATTCCGCTTACGCCTGCTGATCTCACACAATAAAAAGTGGGTCCATGCAATCGCTAAAGATTCCGACCTGGTTAGATTTCTAAGGCCACTCTCGGCAGAGTCCTCAACAATCGATCGATCTACAGATTGATTACTCGATCAAGCATTACAAGACCACCATGAGGACCGTGACAGGCCTAATCAAGCAATCTGTAGATCGATTGCTTATTGAGAACTCTGGCACTCGGAGTCTCCTTTAATATATGCACGGAGTTTATCTGAACTTCTAAACGGGATACATCCATCTGATACTATCAAGCTAATCGGGGACTGTGGTGATGTTTTCGAACCTTGCAGGACTGTACAGTGCTTGGACTAATCTCAGTTGGAACCTAGTGGAAGATGACGGCTGAGATCGATTGTATTCAAGGGTCAAATATGATCTAATCAAGGACCTAGCTGATCCCCGTAGAGTAGTCATAGTAGCTCAATCGTCTGACCTATTGCTTGTGGGGTTATATAATAGGAAAGTGAGGCAGAAAAGAGGATATCGCGACCTAAGTTTCCGAGACGATTAGAGTTCTGGAACGCTACAAGATGAGTAAAGTCGATGTCCATCATCACTTCTACCCGCAGGAGATGCGGGAAGGTCTGTCATCACTTATACGGTTAACACGTCAAACTCACGTCAGCCACAGCCCTCGACGAAGCCGGCGGAGATCCTTCCGGATGGTACATACCACCCTGGACGCTGGAGCTCGACCAAGCAATCTGTAAAGACACTGGTGTATGTAAAGCCATACTCTCAGTGACTGCGCCCGGTCCTGTCATCAAGAAAGACTCTGTAGCGGCTGCAAAACTAGCAAGGCAATGCAATGAAGCTGCGGCCACTATCCGAAACGCCCATCCAAACAGATACGGTTTTTTTGCCAGTGTCCCCTCTCTCTTTGATACACAACGAGCAATCGAAGAGATACGCTATGCCCTCGATGACCTCTGCGCGGATGGAGTCACTCTATTCACCCGTTACGGCCAGGGCAACAACTACCTGGGCAATGAGAACTTTGAACCTGTATGGGCGGAGCTGAGCCGACGCAAAACTGTAGTGTTTGTGCACCCGACGCATCCTCAGGACACAACCCTCATCAACAGTCTGCTTCCGCAGCCCATGTTCGACTACCCGCACGAAACGGGACGCACAGCAATGGATCTCATCACCAGCGGGCGCTTCCGGCAGCACCCTGGATGCAAGGTGATTCTCTCGCATGCCGGAGGCACGCTTCCGTATCTCATCCATCGGGCCGCAACTATGTTGCCATATATGCCACATGGGATTAAACGGACTCGGGAGGAGCTTTTGGACGAGGCAAAGGAATTCTATTTCGACACGGCACTCGGCTCGGGTGGACCAACGCTCAAAGCCTTGACAGAATTCGCGAAGCCCGGGCATGTGTTGTTCGGAAGTGACTTCCCCAATGCACCTCGGGACGCAATTGTCAAGTTTACAGCACTCTTCGATGAGTACGAAGGTAATGGAAAAACGGCAAAAGATAGCGCAACTGAGGCAGCATTACGTTTGTTCGCAAAAGACTAAAAAAAGGAAGCAGAGGTCTACGGGGTTCGCCAGCGGCATTAGAAGTGACCTCTCTGCCTTTCTGTAGATAGATATCTTAGCACCATACAGGGACCTTGCGTGCCTTAGAGCGTCGACAATACAACTACAACTTTGCCCAATGTACTTGCTCCCTCGGGTCTATCGGTAGCCACCCCACCGTGTTCATGCACGCAATGCGCACGAAGTCCATTCATTGTACTTATAATAACTTAGTATATTAGGATATAATATTAAATTTAATAGAATAATCGAAAATAGTAGGAAATGGCTTTTGGACTTTGTATGCTCAAAATATAACTTCTAGATTAGTTATAAAGTCTTCTATAATATTTACTACGATAGTAGAGACATGAAGTGTTAAGTGAAGAGCCATTAGAAGGGTTACGCGATCTAGTGGATAGAAATAGATAAGGCCAGTGGGTTATCGTACAACAACGACGATTGACCAGCTTTCGAGGATCTGGTATCGAGCCACCCAAGCTTGAGGGACCCTGCGAGTATCCCTCCACACTACCTGTATCATACGCTATAGTGTGACGTTCGCTTCCCGTGTGATGCTCTTACCCTTTCCGGACTCCGAACATGAACATGTTTGTCCCCTCCGGCTACCCCGATTAGGGTTCGGCCCGTCGCGCACGCAATACAAGCAACAGGAATCCATGCCACTGTCAGTCAGCATGACATCATCGACCACTAGCGTGGATGATCGCTGCCGCATGGCACCGCCTGGTGTCGTCGCTTGTTGCCGAGGGAAGCGGGCCTCTCATCCAATCATACAAGTTTGTCCGACAAGCACTTATTATATTTTATAGGTCCCCGAGGACCATGCGCATGGTAGTTAGGAAACTAAATCATGAATGAAAATACCTTTCTATTGTTCGGAGGCGCCGTGGCGGTGTTGCTGTCTCTGCTGATACGTAGTGCGTTTGTGTATGGTCATCGCACCAAACATATGCCCCCAGGTGAATTAACTGTGGCGAAATATCTCCCTGGTCACACCGCTAACTGCCGCCAGGGCCACCCACTCTGCCATTCATTGGTAACGCACACCTGATTCCAGGTGCTTATACACATATTCAGTAGGCCGATATTATTATCCTTGCTGCTCACCCAATTAAACGCTTGTAGGTTCACCGAATGGGCCAAGCAGTATGGAAAATTGTACATGCTCAAGGTCGGCAACGCCAACATGGCGGTCATAACCGATCGCCGACTAATCAAGGAGGTCATTGACCGCAAAAGTGCCATCTACAGCCACAGACCTCATTCATACGTCTCTCACGAGCTCATCACCAAAGGCAATCATCTCTTGGTAATGCACTATGGAAACAAATGGCGTACGTTTCGCCGGTTGGTGCATCAGCACCTAATGGAATCCATGGTGGACAGTCAACACGTCGATATTGTCAATGCCGAAGCCATTCAGATGGTCAGAGATTATCTTTTGAAGCCCAAAGATCATATGCTGCATCCGAAACGGTATAGCAATAGCATTACGAATTCGATTGGTATGTCACAGCAGCTCTCACAGGGCTTGCCATTGATACTCACTCTTCTCAGTTTATGGCATCCGCACAGCCGACAGCGATAGCAGTAATATGCAACGCCTATACAAGCTTATGGAGGAGTGGTCTCAGATCATGGAGCAAGGTAAGAAAACCCAGTCATCTCTCTCCTCGACTACGCTGGTGACACTGAGGAAACTTTAGGTGCAACTCCCCCAGTGGACCTCTTTCCCTTCTTGAAACGCGTTCCGGAACGCTTCTTTGGAAATTACGTTACCCGAGCTCGTGGCATCGGCCACCAGATGGAGAACCTGTACCTAGACATCCTTCGCAAGGTTGAGAAGCGCCGCGAGGGCGGCCAGAACCTAAGCTCCTTCATGGACCGAGTACTTGACAGCCAGGAGAAGAATAACCTACCCCGGCATCAATTGCAATTTATTGGTGGAGTCTTGATGGAAGGTGGCTCGGACACAAGTTCAAGCTTGACCATCGCTATCATTCAAGCACTCATCGAGAACCCCGAAATCCAGCGCAAGGCCCACAAGGAGATTGATCAAGTTGTGGGCCACGGCCGCTCTCCAGTCTGGGATGACATAAAAAACTTACCATACATCAACATGATTGTCAAGGAAGGCCATCGGTGGCGACCCATTCTCCCTCTCTGCTTCCCACACGCTCTGGGTGAAGGTCAGCATAGTTCTCATTATCTCACTACTCTGGCGCTAACTCCAAGATATAGATGATTGGGTCGATGGAAAACTCCTTCCTAAAGGTACTATAATCGTCATCAACACGTGGGGCATCCACATGGATCCGGAACAACCGCACGACCCGTCCAAGTTCATTCCGGAACGGTACGCAGAACATTCACTTCTTGCCCCTGAATACGTGCCGGGAGGCTTTGAAGCGCGCGATCACTACGGGTACGGCGTAGGCCGCAGGATCTGTCCCGGCATCCATTTGGCCGAGCGTAACATGCTACTTGGAATTGCAAAGCTCTTGTGGGCCTTCAAGTTTGAGAAAGGTGACGGACCTTTGGACAATGACCCGGTCAAGGGGTATCATCATGGTTTCCTATATTGCGCCAAGGACTATGCATGTAATCCAGTTGTCAGAAGTCAGGAGATCCGGGGTACTATCGAGAGAGAGTTTGATGTTGCGAAGACGGAGGTGTTTAGTCGCTTCATGGAGAGCTGAATCTGGTTTGCAGTTTATATGTTGTGGAGCCTTCCCTGTGACGCGAAGTAGCCGAGTAGTATAAAAGGTTATATAGGCATGTTCTCTTACTACCACCCAGCATAATATTTGCAACCCCCTCTTATCAGACACCACTTTCCATGCTCTTCCATATGACCCATTGTTGGACTTCGGCGACTGCTATTCACTTCAGGTAAGAGGTCTGTATTAGCCGTGAGTGCGTCTCTTGCTCAATGCACACCAGTGAATCATCTGATCCTTATTCTTTAGTTCGACACGGTGTGCAGCTTCGAATTGGGAATTTCACTCCAACCCCCTTCTTAGGAGCGTAGTGTAAACATTTATATTTTCCAATACGATACAAAAGAAGTTTAGATAGCACATCAAGCAATGTTTAGTGCCACCGTTAAAACCCATGCTAGCTTGAAAATTACCCGATCAAAACGTTAACCACTCAGACTACCCTACCAAAGAGGGCGTTGGGACGCAAAACTCTAGAATCATAATAGGACTGGCTCTGAAATTCATCTGAACTCGTTTTGACTGTGGTGTGAGATCGTGCCTTACGCTCGCTGCTCTCGCAAACTTCAATCCTCAAACCTTGTCAGGCCGGATTCATAGTCCCTATCACGCCCTAAATGCGAATGCAACGATATACCTATTTTTCGATAGCCAAGCCGCAAGCTCTCACATTTCTCACGCGAAAGACTAGAGGCATTGAAGAGCGCCTCTGCATAGAATAGTCAATTATTTTATTTTTAATTAATTTACCTAATTTTTATATGTACAATATAGACTTGTAATTTAATTTTAATTCTATATATTGAATAAAAATTTGTATTTGAATTAAGTTATTAATTCTAGTAATTCTCTTAAGAGTGTATAGTAGCTTATGTTGTAGCTAAGTCTTATAGTAGATTATAGTAGTATTATATTCAGACTTCCAGCAGATATAATATAAAATAGCTAGTAACTGATAGATTAATTCATAAAATAAAATTAATTATCCTCTAACTAATAAAAACACTAATTGATGAAATATTAATCTAAGCTTACTAGCTATCTAGTTAACTTAAGTTAATTTCTTAAAATAAATTAGATTAATTATTAACAAGTCTTCTTTGTATAACTGTTACGGTCACGCCTCACGGAGCCCCGCGCGCCGCTGACAGAACCACTTGGCACAGCTGAGCACTGAGCAGCTGAGCACCACTGAGCATGACAAGGCTACAGGAATATATAATACCTAGTTGCGATGTCATTAGGACATCGTGTTCAATCTTTGTTACTCAAGCAATACCTTGGTTACTTCATACTCTGATCGATACACTCGCAACCTTCTCAGTATAACCACCCGTGCTACTCGCCGCTCTCGGACACTCCGCGAAACCCAACCCATTGCACCCGCCTATATCAGGAGCTTTATATCGTTCCCACTAGGAAGGTCCTTAACAACAACAATCTACGCGTCAGCCGTGGCCAGAGCACGGGATCACAGAACTACTACCGTACCCACAATAAGTAAACTTTTAGTTGAGTCCACGTTCAAATACACCTAATCAACAGACCTGATGTATCGGGCGGTCCACTCACAAGATCTACCCTTGAGACAGTGTATGATTGTCGTGACGTTGTGAGAGTAGAGGGATACACCAGGGGTGCCGGATCACAAGCAGAGAGGCACTTTTAGCTGCTATTGGCGTGGTTGAAGATGATTTGGTATACTGATGTAATTGATTACAAACGGAGTTCCGCAGAGCAGAGTACAGCCCTACCCTCCACAGTGCCCCTCCTTAGCGTACTACCCTACTTTTTGATGACATCGTCTGCATCAGTGCTAAGGCTTATCTCTTTGCTGTCATGCAACTCTACTTGTAGCTCTTTCAGCCGCCCATCGAGCCAATTGTACGCATCGCTCCCCAGAATGATCTTCTGGGGCGGTTTCTGCATCTGAGAAACCTCGTATATGGCTTTGGCGCCTTTGGGAGGGTGGCCGGGCTGGACTTCATGAAGCATCTTAAGGTGCGCCTTGACTTTTGACATGTCATATGCCGATGTGGCGGAGTCGGTGTAGGTCATCGAGCGGCTGAAGAAATCGGTCCTATACAACGGTTACTCTCAGCTTTGCTGGCTTGGATACACAAGACACGAGAAATAGGAACTGTTTACATATCGACAATATAGAGGGAGAAGAAGGGATAGCGAAAACTCTCAATACTTACCGGAACCCACCGGGTTCGACGCAGGTGAAATTGATTCCCCACGCTGGATCTACTTCCTGGCTGACTGCCTCCGTAAATCCTTCTATAGCAAACTTGGATGCGCTGTACATGGACATCCACGGAAAACCGATCCTGCCTCCGATGCTTGTGACTTGCATGATGAGACCTCCCTTCGGCTCTTGCTCACGCATGGCTTTCATTGCAGCCTTGGTACAAAGTAGCAAGCCGGTGAAGTTGACGTTCATTTGCCGACTGATATCAGCTTCAGTTAGGTCCTCAAAGGGACCGCTGAGGCCATAGCCGCCGTTGTTGACGACAACGTCTATGCGACCGAATTTGGTAATCGCGGTGGAGAAACTTGAACTGATAGAGGCAGAATCCTCGAGGTCTAGTTTAGCGGTCCCAAAGTTTTTCTCGTTGGCGTTTTTGAATTGCAAGGTCGAAGGGTTGCGAGCCGTTGCAAATACGTGATCACCGGCGTCAAGGACGTGTTGGACGAGGCTCGCCCCAATGCCAGTAGACGATCCGGTGATGAAGTAGACCCGTGGCATGACAGACAGAAAAGATTCAATAACTGTAAAAAAAAATTGTTATTATGTCCGATAACACAAGGCCATTGTGCATGGATAAATAGCTTTAGACTGAACTGTGTCGCAATTCAAGATTCCGAGATGATTAGTAAGAATAGCTCTTTTTGGATACTCCGCATAGGTATAACATTTAGTCGTATGTGGACAGGATCGGCTGGACCACATTTCTCCTCTTGTAAGCTGTGGACATGTATGGAGCTACGGAGTCCCTTTCCGTTTAGCAAGAACCACAAAATTGCCAAGAACGGTTAGTGGTGTCGATCAGACAATCGCCATGGATCCCCGAACTGTTTATCGGTAACAACAAGATACTAGGCGAAAGCTACAAGTAGTAGAGCACCTAGCGTGGAGTTAATCTCTTTGAAAACCAGCTAGACCCACACGGAGGCAAAGATGTGGAACCCCGCAGATAGAACATTACGGGTCGAGGGAGCTGTCGCGTGCGAGTGTGAAGCCAAGCCACCTTGAACCGCACTAGGCCCAAACCGGCTTGCGCGCGGGCGTGTCTGGTGCGGATGGCTCATCCCACCCATCGATCCGTATCAAAACGTTCCCGCAGTCCATTCTCAGGTGGCGTGAACTTACAAGGGATGTGTCCAACATTCAAATTCCTAAAAATAAAATATTGTCTTCTTGGATATTGAATATGCTATTTAGAAGGAACGTAGATACGGAAAAACCGAAGAATAGAACGTTAGGCACCGTAAAGTCTCATAACGGCTTGAAATGAAGCATTGGACAAAAGCTGTGTAGCCGTTATCCGTTTTCGAGTATTATAACGGAATCCTTCTAGCATGAAGGACAGTACGTGAGCAGCCTCGTTCGAAGTGACGTCAGGGCGGGAGCGTGCAATCATTACTTCAAGGGTGTTCTCAGGTCGTGTCCTCGGATCGTACCATGAAGCGTCATTACTGCCGGGTTGGTGGTAATCGCTGTACCAGTTTTGGGGTAATGGACCAAGGACTTTAACCATATTGGCCAGCACATTACCGTTAACAAACCAAGGGAGATGGCCAAGATAGAGCATTGCGAAGATACACATATAGCTCCACATGTCGCTGGCAGCACTTGGGTCTGTGTTGTGAAGGCGTTCTGGGGCACACCAGCCCCTAGGCGATTGTGGCTTGTAGTTTACTAAAGTGCCCGCCCTTATTGCTATGCCAAAATCAGCGAGATAGACTGATCCGCTGAGTAAAGTGGCGGGGAACACTGCTGGCCTAACGAGCTCTGCAGTCCCTGTCGGAGGTTCTAGAAGGTCCTTTTTAGGCCGGCCGAGGTACCGGTATTTCGTCTTAGTGTCATACGCGTCAAGGGGTACGATGCCGCACAGGATGTTTTTGTCATTTAAATCTATAGAATGTAAGCGCAAAGAAGATTAGGCGAGCGGGCGGTAGAAACGGACCTCGATGGACGATGTCGGCGTCGTGCAGGCATTTCAAAGCTTGTAGCACCTGCTTCGCCGCAGACATTCGGCGAGCCATTGACATGCTGGCGAAGCTGGAATTGAGATTGGGGCCTCGCAGGGGGAACACCAGGACTGTGTGGCGACGGTCGGAGCAGGAAACGGAGAAGGAATCGTGAGAAAGAAGAAGTTTAGAGCTGTCCTTGACGCGGTGGCGGATTCCGTTGTGGATAGCGAGTTCATTGTCTACCGTGTTACTAGTAAGAGTAGGGACCTTAAGGGCGACGTCTTGATTTAGAACGGTATCATGAGCCATCCAGACGGTAGAGAAGCCGCCGTGGCCAAGTTTATGCTCTATGCGATATCTCTGAGCTAGGACCATTCCAATACGGATCGGATAGTAGAATGGCTGCCGATAGTAGTATATCATCTCTTCAGCATTCTCCTCGAGGTCCTCGACCTCGGCCTCGTTGTCAGGGTTTACAAAGTAACCGTAGTCGGCCATCGCTATGGGGTGATTCAGCAAGGGCGGTGGTAGGTCTGTTGCTGGCGCCCACGTGTATGGAAGCGGTAACGAGTGGGGATGAATGGACAAAGGGTTGGTGGATAGCGTGGTGGGTGGATAGCGCGGTGGGTTGACAAAGAAGTGAATGGAGAGGGTAGTAGGTAGAGAGTAGTGGGTGGTGGGTGGCGGATGGTGAGCGTTGGGTGGTGGATGGTGAGTGTTGGGTTGGCTGTTGGTTTTGTAGTGCGCGCCGGTTAGCTAGCCAGTTAACTAACGTTATGTTGTGAGTCGAGCAGCTCAGGAATGAAGTATTCTTCTCTAAGCGCGAGTATATATATAGGAGGCGTACTCTTTTATTAGGGTAGTAGTTAGAGTTTCCTTTAAGCTTATATTATAGTTTATAGATAAAGGCTAGGAAGTCCTTTCTTCTACTATTAAATAGAAGAGAATTAGGTAGTTAGTTAGTTTTAGGCTTAGTAGCTATTAGGGCGTCTAGATAAGAGGTTTAGGTTATTAGTTAGGTAAGGTTTATAGGAGTTAAGCTATTCCTAGATAGCTCTTTAAATGTTACGGTTATGGTAAGGTCACCGGACCTTGAACCTATAGAACTATGGGATTTGAGAGTAGGTTTGATGGGTGCACAGTATGGGAACAAGGTATGTGATGAAGGACTGTGATAATAATGCAGTAAGAGATTGATTGATTTGTGTCTTCCGCAAAGGCTCTCAATTGTTATCCATTGATGTTCTTGTGCTTCTTCTATCTACTGCGCTTTCTGCCAGTTTATATATCCATCTCTGCTAAGCTTGTTGAGGTCTCTCGGTTTGGAGGGCGGAGATCCATTATCTCTTGTTGAGTGGTTGAGCCAACTCAACGCAGTTATTCGATGGTACCGGTTCTGCGCAGCTCATCTATGACTCTATGAGCCATTGGGTATGACGGCCATATTAGCTGTGCCGATCAGCCGTGCCGGTCATAGATTCGGATACTCTTGTGATGACGCCTGCTTCTAGCAGTGGATGACTAAGTTCGACCTCAGATCACCTGCAAACCTGACAAGATACTTAGAATATAGTATTTAATTTGTATGTAGAGTACGTAGAGCTTTTGGCTTGGTTAATAAAAAGCTAAATAAAGGACTTCCATATCAGAGCGTTAGATTAGAGGAGTTGCAGTACGCTCTTAGACATCTGAATGAAGTTAGAGACGACGCGGGTACAATACTAGTGGATATGCACCTGAAAATTCTAGTAGTTTTCGATGTCTACGTTTTTAATTCTTTTAATAAATTCTTAATTTTGTTAGGGTGAAGAGGTATCAACTCGGATGGAAAGCCCGATGGGTCACTGAGGCTAGCATCAATCTCTTGCACGTCGAGAGTCCTGTGTATTGGATTACGCGAAAGCGTAGAGTTCGAATACGTTGGCCAGGTTAGTCTTTTGGACTAGCTGGAGATGGAGTTATGAGACAAGATTCCTGCATATAGGCTGATTGTTCTAACTAGTGGGCACACACTGGTATATACCGTGGGAGTGCCAAGGCGCTAGCGCCAGTGGTGACTATGGAGGAAGGAAAGAGTGAGGCCATAATAGTCTGCATACGATCTTCCCTTTTCAATTTGCTTATGCTTCTGAAAGACGACGGATGTACTTCCAAGTTTGCTGTGCTGATATCGGTAAAGTTTTCGTTCATGCCGAGATGAACCGCAAACTTGTCGACAAATATTGTCCAAAGGCACAGCATTCCAAACGAAAAGACATCAGTCAATCTCGCCTCATGACTCAGGTATCCTTCGAGTCTCTCATCCACCTCGGGCGCATTCCACGGCGGTGTACGACCCACAGTGATTGTCCACCACAATAAGCTTAAGAATAACTATAAGATAAGTTCTTAATCCCTCTTAGAAGAGGATAGTGAGATTATATGTTAAATAAGTAGTTAAGGTTACTTCTTCTAACTCTATATTAAGGTTATTAATCTATCTAATTATTTATCTCTTTCTTGCTTAGAATATAAGACATCAAGTATATGCTCTGATTACCAGACTTAAACCTTACTTTGCGAGCTCTATAATCTTGCAACAACTTCATTTATTCGCACTACATTAGTCTTTAACTTTGATAGCCTAGCTCTCGTGTGCCGCTTATCTACCCTTACGACCACGTTTTATGCATCTAACGCCCCTTAGCAGCGAGCGGACACAGAGTTCGTGCATAGCATATATTCCTTTCCTGACGGCCTAACCTTGTGCCGCTCCTCATGCATTGCCGTAGTAAGCAATTCCGCAACGGGCGTGGACGAAGGGAAGAGGTGTGCCCTCCTTTCAAACAGGCTATTGATGCGCGTCAGCCGGCGGGGCTTTTCTAAGCAGCTACTAATGTACGTAGAGCGATTTTCAAGACTCAAGGTTAACCAGCCCTCGAGCCATACGAATCCTAGGCGACGGTTGGTCCTACCGTGGCTGCCTGCTACCGCCGCTGGCCCCAACATGTTACCCCTCCTACGCCCCTCCTGCATATCAGCATATCTACTCCAACAAACCTTACCTGGACCCGCGACTTCGTCCATATTGGCGTCAATCACAAGTTTCGGGATCACATACTTCTGTTCTACTACGACACGGTGAGTTCCAGATACGATTACCTTTACGGTGAGCACGCTCTAACGCTCCCCAGATGTCGTGTCAAGAAGTCAACGCTATATTCCGATGCAACATCTCGCACCAAACTGCGAATAACCCTAACGGCCTTGTCCTAAAACATATTGCGAGATGTACAAATTGTGTCAACTACGATACAACTTGTCCGCGCGATCAGCGACAAGTCGCACATATTGCACAGGAGGATGAGCCATACAGAGACTGTCCTGAATGCAGAAGAGAAACACCACCAGAGACGCCGTGATAGAAATTATTGATCGATCTCTGTCTTGTTGTTCTCGCGCAACTTCCTAGCCATTTCTTGCTCCGTCTTCCCACCCCAAGTGAACATATTGCAGTATTTTATAGCAGAATCCCTCCAAACCTTACGCTCTTCAAATAGCCTTATAACGTCAAAATATATCTATAAAGCTAGTCGTTGAGCTTACCATTCATTCTTGACCAAATGGGCCTGGTAAACTGAGTGCGAAATCGTGTTAAGTTCGTCCTTTCCAAGCTCTTCCACCACATTCAGATCATAGATAAACCATCGTCTCAATGGTCTTTTAGAATCAAATCCTCCAGGAATATGTATAGCATCAAACCCAGATTCTTGAATGCGGGTATTAAGTTGTCGATTCAAGACTTTGTGACAAAAGATTTCACCCAAAGTGATTGGTCGTCTGCACACGTCTCCTGGGATGTCGGTAACGCAGGCCTTGATAATAATTCGGGTTGGGGTACTCATTAGAACAGCTTCTATGGGCAGTTGTCAGTTGGTAGAGAATATTGTACCTTAATAAAAGGTTCGAGAGAAGAATATTGCCGCAAAAACAGTGTCAAAGAATACAGATGTAGCGGCGAAGCTCGAGGAGAGAGGTGCAATCGTGGACAGGGGTAGACGGCAGTAAGGTCGAGGACAGACGCGGTCGGGATATAATCTATTGAATGTTGTAAGTGATTCATCGCAGCCAATACGGCCTACCACAAGTAAAGTATGCCTTGAGTCGACTATCGAACGCGTCATTGGAGATGCTCGAAGGCCATGGTGGGGTGACTCCTCGTTAGCGCGCGCCCCGGCCTCTGCCTTGAGACGGAAGCTACACTTCAGCACCCATCCTCAACTCTCGTCCTGCCATCTTAACACCGAACATCCAGGCCCGATGCCCCTGGATAGCGTTGTCGTTTCCGCCTGGCTGTCCGACGTCCAGACAGCCGAAAATTGCGCCTCACGCAAGCGGCTCCAGGCTGATCTGAACTTACATACAGATCTACGACTGAGAAAGCGACGGGCGCTTGTCGAAACCGTGGGAAATACGAATAATGATCCAGAAAGGTCCACGAGGAGGTTTTCGAGAAGAAGGGGCCCTAGGAAGCCCGCAGATGCCCTAGTATCCGAGGATGAAAGCGGCCGCACCACCAGCTGTGATGCCGCACTCAACAACTTCGCGCACCCAATCCTATCGCCTTCGTCGTCTTCGCAGTACACCGTGGCAATCCCGGCGAATACCGCATCCGCCGACGGGGCCTGGGACGCCGTGAGCGCAGGCCAAAAGTCCAAAAACTCTGGGCGAAGACCTCCAAGTCCTACTAAGACGGTGAACGACATGGAAATGCTAGACAAGCCTATCCGATATTGTTACCATGATAAGGACGAGCATCCGCTTCCACTAGAGATTGGCTCTCACTGGCAGGTGCTAGAGACACTTTGCAACGATGTTGGAATCATTCCCGCATCCATCGAGGTATGTTGTCTCCTCAACTGCAGCAATTGCTAAGCTAACGTCGTTCCTCAGGCTTGTCTAACGCAACAGGAACGTGTGTTCCCTCAGGCTTGTCTAACGCAACAGGAACGTGTGTTCCCTCACATGGTGGCCACAGTTACCCCAAACCCTACCCCTCCAACCGATGTCGGACATGTTGCCACACATCAAATCGAGTTTACAACCTTGATGGGAATACGAGACGCTGCCCGCGAATGCTCCGTGGATGGATCTTATGAGCCTGGTTGGAATGGCAAGGTTCACCAGCCACTCCTCTCCTGTGCACTGGAGCCGATCAAGAAAAGGTTCAAATCCGTCAATGTGTGAGTGTACCATCCATGTACTAAATGTTTCGCAATGCTGAGGCTGATAGGACACTGGCAAAGCCCCTAAAAGAGTTTGCCCCTCTCTACAAGGGCGACCTTAGTAATCCTAAAATTGTCGACTTTCTTATTACGCTCAAACCGTCGTCTACTATTGCGGATCATATTCGGCATCTTCTACGCTCGGTGCCAGAGGAAGAACTACGAACTATCAACCAGACGTCCCACACGTGCTACGAACCAGCGGTGATGTCTATTGAGACCAAGCGAGGTCACAACGATGAAGATGATGCCAAGTTCAAGCTTGCCATGTGGACGGCAGCGTGGCAGAACCAGATCGGCCGATTTACAAAAGACGCTAGGTGTACGCCGCTGCCAGGCCTAATTGTGTTTGGCCATGTATGGAATCTGTATTGGCTTGTGGATTTAGGAACGAGCGTGGTAAGTTAAACACCCTGTTTATGTGCACTTCCGGACTTGTCTAGTTGTTGACCTAGAAGAAAAGGATGTGATCAAGTTTCCGTACCCGGTTGGAGACACACAAACAATTGCCGGCTGCTACCGCTTAGTCGCTGTAATTAGGCATCTATGCGGCGAATGGGCTGAAAACGTCTTCTTTCCGTGGTTTACGGACAACGTATTACCATAACGAATCGCTCTCCCCGCATACCACTAGCCTGATTCTCAGATTCAAAGAATTTTGGGAGACTACAGCAGAGAGCGAAGCCAAACCCGCCGCAGCTTTAGTAGATATCAACTAGAAGGGCAAAAAGGGTTGAAGGTCCACATGGGACTTTGACAGCAAGACCCCAGGTTAATAGTGTTAGAACGCAAGATACATTGTTATAGTAATAAATGAGAGCGGTGCAACTTGATCTGTATTGAATAGACAAATAGCAAGCAATTGTTTGGCAATTGACTTTCACTCAACCCAATAGCAGCGCGACCACGACAGTCAGAGTTGTCAACAATCCAGCCAAGCCAACTTGTGACGTCGGCTTAGCTTGAGCTTGATTTGGAGGCCGTCGGCTTGACTTGATTAGCTTGACTGCTGAAATTTGGCGGCTTGGCTTGAGGCTGGATTGATAGGCTTGATTGTCTGTCTGTTGTAATTATCTATAGTGTTGAGATTAGCCAAGATACGTCTTTGAGCGCACAGCGTAGGAAGCTCTCTTGTACAGTAGCCGCCGTCAAAGCCCTCATCGGCAGCCTCATCAGCCACTTCTAAAGACGCTGCTATCGCCTCCTAACTACCCTTAGCCAGCGCGACGATAGCGTCTTCAACCTACTACTCGCGCAATCGCAACTCAAAGTCAGGAGCCTAAAACACTTCAACAAGTGCTTCACGAGGCGACAGTCGTAGCGAGGATAGCTGCTGGGAGACGCAGCTTTTAGGCGCTTATTCAGGGTAGCAGTAAGTTGGCTCTAAAGGCGCCTTTTTTTTAGCAGCATAATAAACACCGATCACTCCTACTGCAACACAAAAAGTCTCGCCTAAAACAGCTAGTAAGCATCCCCTAAAAGCAGCCTATACGCTCGCCCGAATCAAGCTCACCAAGCTATCTTCTATCACCAGCCTAACTTGCTAACAATTTAATATAGGACGGCTTGACCGGACAGAAGTATCAAGTCTCAAGCTCATCAATCCAGATCGTCAAGTCGCCTTCATTGTTGACAGGTCTGCACGACAGTCACTTCCGCGAATCCTCACTCACCCGCGTTAAAATCACAAGATGTACCCGCCATCCCACCGCAAGTGCGCTAAGGTAAAGCGCGGACGCGCTTTGGATTCAGTCAACGAAATGGGCTTGACTCACCGAGGGCGTGTTTTGGACTTTGAAAGATGCGCTATAAGTAGGTGATATAAAAATAGAAAGAGCCCAAAAGTTGAAGGGAGCCGAATTTGAAGTTGCCCAGATTAGGGCTAGTTTATTTTTATCGCATCGCAGGGTTGTGTGACGCTTCAAGGCACTTCCAACAAAATGCTGTCCTCTTAGATATGTACCAGATTTCACCAAAGCGACTGACACGCTATATGTGTAATGAACTTTGCAACTTGATTATTGGATTATTGTTTGTGTACACAAGGTAACTAGAAGAAGCTACGAAGACATGATACAGTCCGATCAGATAATTTGCGGGTAGCGTTACTCAAGGCTAGGTGGCTCACATGGTAGAAGAGCACGCCCAGCCAAATATGGCGGGAATTAACATAAGCAGGCCAACATCCTCGGATAAGGCTTTGAAATGTGGTAAAATAAGTAAATACTGTCTACTTCGCAACACGTTGCACATAGCACAATGCCCGTTCGCAGTTTCTCCAGAATAATAATGGATAGACAAGGGGCTACTTTATTGTGTACGAAGCATCCAGAAAAGACCGTGTATCTTCATCGAGAGGCTCATTACAGTCACAAGCATGTCCTTTCCCCTTTTGAAGGTAGACTTCTACATAGTATCCCAATCTCCTTATGATCTCCACAGTCTCTATCGTGTCTTGCGGATTGACGTGTATATCTATTTCACCGTGTGTGATTCGGAATCTTATTCGTAAGTCGGGATACTTTTGCACCTGCCTGAGCATCTCAAACGTAGACTTGCTTTGTGCCAGATCTCTGGAGCCATTTGATATTGAACGTACCGGTCCACCATACATGTATTTCGGGGGGTGGCTCTCGGCTCGCACACGGCAGTTTCGCAAGACAGTTTTGTATTTTCTCATTGTCTTCATTTGCTCGCTCTTGGCTGATGGGTATCCCTGCATATGGGCCAGGCTTGCGGCGATACTCCTTCATAGTGGGAGCACGACAGACCACTGACCTTATGAAAAATCCTTCAGGCTTACGAGGATGGTGTGCACTCATAATCCAAGCAAGGAATGCCATTTCCCCACCGTAGCTTCCGCCGAAGAGATAGAAAGAAGTCCAATCCACAGCGAAGTTGGGGTTAATTGATTTTAGTGCCGATTCAAGGTTTTCAAACATCCACTCCCACATGCTTGCTATACCGCTCAAGACGTTTTCCCTAGGGCTCTCGGGCCAAAGCTCATATGAGAATTCCAAAAGTGCCATGTCCGGTTGCTCGAGCACGTATTGAACGTCGGCAAGGTATGACCATGGGTCGAACACAGAGTCCGCAACAAGCAATCCAGATTGGTTCGATTGATTGAATTGATTGGTTAACTCAATTCAATCAATCCAATCTGCTCCTATACAAATTTGGTGTCAATTCAATCTGAGAGGTGAATTTTGATTGAATTGATTGTCTTGATTGAGGGTTCAGTGAGATTTTTGAGGCTTTTGGAGTTGCTGAGCTGCTCATCTCGCGATAGTTTTATGGTGTTGCAGTTAGCGCAGGGGCGTCATCCTAACTCGTACTAGACTCGTCAGCGCGCTCTAACCTCATCTATCTGGCACTTATTACCTCTCTATGCACTGTTTTAAAGCTCTCAACGTCGCCTCTGCCGCCTATATAGACGCGTTTTCTCGTGTTTCGATTGCCCAATATGACTAAACGCTCGCGAGCTCCTACCTCTAGCACTGCGCCTACTAAACGTCTGCGCTTATCAGCACTATCTCAACGCGTATCTTGACGCTCACTATCGCCCCATTAAGCCCTAGCTACCGCGAGCTAGGCTACAACGTTTAAGACGTAATTATTAGAGTCGCAGCTAGATGTAGAGATCGTCGCGCCTACTAAGGGTAGCTAGGCTAGTACAGCAGCTACAACTGAAACTAGGGGTAGTGGTAATAATAGTAATAATGATAGAGATAGCAATAACTTTGATAGTATTAATTAGTAGCATTTAAGAGACTTTATAAAGCCTCTTATAACCTAGCAGCGCATTAAAAGCTAGATATTTCAACATAGCTATCGCGTTATTAAGCATAATTAGGCTGGCAAATGGGTTAGGGGTACCCCTCCGGGTTGGGTTGGGTTAGGGTCGCACAGGCCCCGGGTATGGGTTTGGTCGAACCCGGCGCTAGCGTAGGTATAGGTTGGGTTGGGGTACCCATTGGGTTATGTAATATTACACAATATTACAAGTATGAAGTATTTTATATATGCTGTGATTATTCGCTATAATAATATGATTATACTTATTAGTAAAAATAAAATAAATTACATTTAATACGAAATATATATTACTCAGACCCAAGGTAACCCAGTCCGTGCTGACCCAACCCAAACCCGGAGCCCGTGCGACCCTAACCCAACCCAACCCATTACTAGCGCTAACCCAGTAAACTTGGGTTGGGTTGGGTTGGGTTATTACGTAATCCAACCCAACCCCGACCCAACCCTTACCCATTTACCAGCCTAAGCATAATAACCTAAGTAGAGTATAGTTTATATATAAATACTACTATACTTATAAGGTTATTAACGCTAGAGGTAGTAGTATATTTAACGTTTTAAAGGCTATATTAGCTGCAGCGTCTTATCTCAGTTAGTAAAAATAAGGCTATATATACTTAAAAGATAGTATAAAATAGTTGTCAGATTTGCAGGTGATCTGAGGTCGAACTCAGTCATCTACTGCCAGATGAAAGCGTCATTACAAGACTGTCCGAGACCATGTCCGAGATCACAGCCGGCATGGCCAGCACAGCCGGTATGGCCAACATGCCCAACATGACCAATAAAGCCAATATCCGATGGCTCATAGCGTCATAGATGAGCTGCGCAGAACCGGTACCATCGAATAACTACGTTGAGCTGGCTCAACCACACAACAGAGATAAGTGGATCTCCACCCTCCGAACTGAGAGACCTCAACAAGCTCCGCAGAGATGGATATATAAACTAGTGGAAAGCGCAGTAGATAGAAAAAGACAGAACATCAATGGATAACAATTGAGAGCGTTTGCAGACAATCAATCAATCATTTACTGCATCATTTATCACAGTCTTTTATCACACACCTTGTTCCCATACTGTGCACCCATCAAACCCATCTCAAATCCAACAATAGTACTAATAGACTAGTAGGTAGCTCTCCCTATAGTAAGCGTTTAAGGATAGTATTAAGGTCTCTTAGCGCGCTACTAACGCGATAGGCAACTTTAATATATAGTATTTTTAATAAGCTATAGTCCTCTACCTACTTAATAATAACTTACTAATAGAGCTACTCTCGCGCCTGTTATTTAGAGAGATAATTAACTTTACTAACCTAAAGGTAGAGGTAGCGTTATAGGTAAGTCCTTAGAGTATTACTACGTACGTAATGCGCTTATTCTACTATATATAGCCTTAAGTTATCTAAGCCTTATTAGAGGCTATAAGTAAAATATATATAAGCTTTAATAGCTAGAAAACTAAAGGTAGTAAGCGTAAGTTCTTTAGAGTTATTACTTACTTTACTAATACCTCTAGAGTAATTTAAGACTTACCTATTATTAAGAGTCTACTAAGATACCGTAGTATTTCGATAGGTAAGGTTAGTTCTTAAAGATAAAGTAAGGTCGGGATAGATAGGTCTTACTGGATATAATAGAGCGTAGAAGTAGTAACTTAAATAACTATATTATCTCTATAACTATTTAAGTTGAATACAATAAGCCCTAGGGGTTTATTATCTTCAATTATATATATACTAGAGGCGCTTCATCTTAATCGCTTTAATATAATCGCTTTATATTAAGCGCTTAACTTTACGCGCTTTATCTTACGCGCTTTAATTGAAGTAGTTACGTAATAACTATTACCTTATCTATACGTCCGTCTAATAGTAACTCTACCCTAGTTCCTAGGTTTATTAGGATTATAATACTATCCTCCCTCTTTTAGTTAGGTCTACCCTTAGGCCTTAGTTCCTAATTAGGTTAGTCCTAACTTATAAGTAGCGTGCCCCGCACTAGTTATAAGTTAGCCTACTATAATATCTTTATTAGCCTATAAATAAAAGCTTTATCTAGTCTCTAAAATTCTTAAAGCTAATTACCCTATAGAAATACCTTATCTTAAGTATTCTATTTCTAGATCTTCTTATTATATTATACTAAATACTAATTTAAAGTATACTAAATATACTCGCCTTAATCGTCTATGCGTTAGTATATCCTAGGAGTCTCTTAATAAGACTCGCAAAGAATATAAGAAAAAGGTTAATAAAGATAAGGTACTCCTAGCTATTATTATTAACTAGTTATTATAGAATAAGAAAATTCTATAATATATTAAAGAGTATACTTATTATAAGGCCTTATACCTTACGTTAGAATTAGAGTTAGAGGGTAAACTAGATTCTTATTAAATATTTAACTATCCTAACCTTTTAATTAGTATAGCTACGTCGCCTATACTTTAGTCTATACTAGGGTTATTGGATAAATATTATTATAGTAACTACTATAGTCCCCGTAATACTACTACTATCTACTCGAGGAGAGCTCGGAGAGCCTCTAGAGTATAGGTACGACGCAGAGGCCTTACGCCAAGCGTACGGGCTATACCCCTAATATATATCTTCTAACCTAAACTATTATTTAACTTCCTTTTATTACGCAACGTCTTATATTATACCTAAGTACTATATATAGTATATTAATTAAGCTTCTAAAGTAAGCTCTAACGTCCCTACTTATTACCTCTTATAATATTATATTGCGTTAAAACCCCTTCCTAAAAATATAGACTTATAAGTAACTTCTAACGCACTATAGCTTATTTTATAGCAACTAGCTAAGATAAAGGTAAGTAACGAAGCCTTATAGAATAGCTTAGCTACTTAAGAGTTATAGCATTAATAATAGTAAGAGGAACTACTTACGAAATTCTAAACCCTCTCTAAAGACGTAGTAATAATTAGAACTAAGTTATCTTCTCTACCTATTCTAAGATAACCTAATACTAAGAAGGAATTAGCTAGTTTTAAAGAGCTATCTAGGAATAGCTTAACTCCTACGAACCTCGCCTAACTAATAACCTAAACCTCCTACCTAAGCACCCTAATAGCTATTAAGCCTAAGACTAACTAACTACCTAATCCTCCCCTATTTAATAGTAGAAGAAAGGACCTCTTAGCCTTTATCTATAAACTATAGTATAAGCTTAAAGGAAACTCTAACTACTACCCTAATAGGAGAGTACACCTCCTATATATATACTTACGCTTAGAGAAGGATACTATATCCCTAATTAACCCCCTTATAGATAAGGATATCTATAAGGTTAACTAGCTTATTATATTCTTAGAGGCTACTTATAGAGACCCTAATAAGGAACTTACTACCCTTAGCTACCTTAGTAGCTTAAGATAAGGGAAGCGAAGCTTTACTTCTTACTTCGCTAAGTTCTAATAACTTACTACTAATACTAGGCTGAATAAGATTAGCTTAATTACCTTACTAAGAAACTTACTATTAGCTAAACTATAACGCGCTATAGTAGGTAAGGCGCTACCTTATAACTTAAATATATATACTAACTTAATAGTAACGTATAATAATAATCTACGTTTCTTACCTAATTAAACCTAAAGAACCTCTAAATACCTAGACGCTATAGAGATTAACGTTAGTAACTACGCCTTAGTTAGCTCTACTAAGCGTTAGAAACGCGTTAAAGAAGGACGCTACTTTAAATATAATAAGAAAGGCTATATCTCTTACGACTACGCTATCCCTATACTATAGATACGCTTAAGTAGTATACGCCTACGTTCCTCCTCTATACGCGAGTAACCTAGAAGCTCTTATAGCTACTAAACGTCGTCTTTATTATACTACTCTAACTAGTCCTAAGGGCGCCGTAGATCTCGCTCCTACTCCTACTCCTATAAGGGAAAAGCCTTATCCTAAGGATAAGTTACTCCTTAGGACCGTATATTTATTAAATCTCTACTAAACTCTAGTCTAAGCCTTACTAAGATACCTAGAAATACTATATAATAACTCTATACTTACTCTAATAAGGCCCTACTAAGAGAGACCTAAAAGCTCTTATAGATATAGGAGTAACTAGTATAGTATATATTTATAGAGATTTCGCGCGTAACCTAAAATTAAACTAAACGCTACTACCTTATATAATATACCTAACTAGATTTACTAGAACTATACTTAATAGTAGAGAAATCTCTTATACTATTAATTTAACCCTCTAATATAGAACCTATAAAGAGAACCTACGCCTATATATTATAAATATAAGTTACTATAATATAATTCTTGGCTAACCCTAGATATATAAGTATAGGGTTAGTATTAACTATAATCGCGAGTAGTTAATATTTAACGCTCGATACTATATAGAGCGCTGCACGCGTAGAACCTAAATCTACTACCTTAATATATCTTATCGCCCTAACGCACGACGCCCTAATATATCTTATTATCCTAATGCGCGACGTCGCTCTAACGCGCCTTATTATACGAGCCTAACTATCTAATATAAATATAACTACTAGTTACTAAAGATAAAGCGCTAGCTATAAGAACCTAAGATAGAATAGAAAGGAGAATCTTTAGGCATCCTAAAAGCTAAGAGGGAGGAGCTAGACCTTATATTTTAGCCTAGTCTAGATATATACTATATTAGAGCTACCCTACTTATACGTATAGTGCGGAAGTATAGCTATAAGATATTTATAGTATTAATTACTAATATTAATAAGGCCCTCGCCCTAAAGGTCTATACTAACCTGCTAATAAAGGTACTTATAGAGTACTATAACTTAATTAAAGTCTTCTCGCGATATAAAGTAGATTAGCTACCTAAGAGATAGAAATATAACCTTAAGATTAACCTTAAGGATAGTAAGTAACCTAGATTTAGCCTATTATATAGTATATCCTAAAATAAACTCCTTATACTACGTTAGTACCTTAAAGATAACCTAGCGAAAGGCTTTATCTAGGCTAGCTTATCCTTAGTCGCTTTACCTATAATCTTTATTAAGAAACTAGGAGGAGGTCTCCGTTTCTACGTTAACTACTAAGCCCTTAACGCTATTACTATTAAGAACTAGTATCTAATACTACTAATCTAAGAGACGCTAAACTAACTTAGTAAAGCTAAGTACTATATAAAACTTAATATTATTACTACCTTTAACTATCTCTATATTATAGAAGGTAATAAGTAGCTAACTACTTTTATATATATTATAGCCTTTTTAAATACTTAGTTACTCCTTTAGCTTAGTAAACGCACTAAGTATATTTAACACTTTATAAATAATATCCTACGCCCTTCCTTGATATTTTCTATACTACTTATCTTAATAATATTCTTATCTATAGTAAGAACTTAAAGGAGTACTAGAAATACGTCTAAGCTATCCTTAGAACTCTAAAAGAAGCTAGACTATACCTTAACGTTAATAAGTATAAGTTCTACTAATCTAAATTACGTACCTAAGCTATATAATCTCTATAAGTAGAGTAAAAATAGATCTAAAGAAAGTCTAAGTAATCTAAGACTAGGAATACCTAAGTAATATAAAAGATATACGCGCTTTTATTAGATTTACTAACTTCTACTAAAGGTTTATTAATAACTTTTCCTATATAGTAGTACTACTAGTATCTTAACTAGAAAAGATACTAGGTTCTCCTTTAATAATACCTATCGCGACGCGTTCAACGCCTTAAAATAAGCTTTTATAACTACTCTAATCCTCTATTACTTTAACCTAAGCCTACCTATAGTAGTAGAAGTAGACGCCTCTAACTACGTAATAGTAGGCGTTCTATCTTAAAAGGACGCCTTAGGGACTATCTAGCCTATTATATTACTTAAAAAGAATAAACCCTACTAAAGAAATTATAAGATCTATAATAAGGAGCTACTTATAATTATATACTCCTTTAAATACTAGAGACCTAAACTAGAAGGTCCTACCTTCCTATTACTATACTAAGTAACTATAAGAACTATAATACTTGTAATAATAAAGTAGCTAAGTTATAGATAAGCTACTAGTCTAAGTACTTATCTACTTTAACTTTATAATTACTTATTAGCTAGGTAAGGAAGGAGAAAAGCCGACGTACTAATACGACGATCCTAAGACTAACTAGCCTAGGAAGAAGCTTAAAATACTTATCTAAAAACGCTATTAAAGCTAAATCTCTTTATTACCTATAGCTTATCTCTAATAGAGATAGATTAATTAATCTAAGAGATTATTATAATAAATATAATACTAACCTATTTATCTAAGAAGTACTAGGCCTCTTAAGAATAGGTACCTAAAGATTAAAGAAAATTACTATTACTAAGTATAAGGAACGAAATTATCGCCTATATTACTAAGGACGCCTTATAATCCCTACCTAAACGAGCTTATTATTAAGCTCTTACGCTGCGCACGACTCTCCTATAGGAGGCTACCTAGTTATAGTAAGATGCTAGAGATCCTCTAAAGAGAGTACTACTAGCTAAATATATTCTAAATAATCTACTATTATATCGCCTGCTATTATACCTACTAAAGATTAAAGGCCTCTTATAAAAATACTATAGCCTATTAAAGTCTCTACCTATCCCTAAACGCTATTAGTAAGATATATTAGTTAACTTCGTTATCGACCTACCTAAGTTAGAAGGATATACTAATATTATAGTAGTAGTTAATCGCCTATTAAAGTACTAGTACTTAATCCTATATACTAGAATAGAAGCTCCTAACGTAGCTACTTATTTATCTAATACGTTTAGGTAAACTATAGCCTCTTAAGCACGATTATCTCTAATAGGGGTAGATAGTTTATCTCTACCTTCTAGGACGAGCTCTATAAGTAACTAAATATTAACCTACGCTACTTAATAGGCTACTACCTAGAAACTAATAGCTAAATAGAGATTATAAACTCTATAATAGAGTAAGTCTTATACGCGTACACGAATTACTAGTAAAATAATTAGGTTACTTAGTTACCTACTACTTAATTTAAGGCAAATAATACTATCTTAGAGTTAACTAGACTATCCCTAATAATAGCCTATTATAGCTAAAATCTACGAATAGGCTTTAAGCTGCCTTTAGCTATAAAAAGGCCTACTTACTAGGCCTTACAAGCCTCTAATACTAATAAGATAATTAATAAGATATATAATATAACTTAGTTTATCTACGAAGAAATAATATAGGCCTAAGCCCTATAATAAGAATACGCTAATAGGAAGTACTTGCTAGTACTAGCCTATTAGGTAGGTAATGAGGTCTAGCTTAATACGCGTAATATATAAATACAACGAGCTTTAAAGAAGCTTAATTAGAAGAACCTTAGCCCTTACTAAGTAGTTAAGAAGGTCTCTTTATACGCGTACTAACTTAAACTACTAAGCTCTATAAAGATATACCCTATTTTCTACGTCTCTCTACTCCGTCTAGCTAGAACTAATTACCTACCTAGCTAGTAACTTACTCTACCTACGCTAGTAATAGTAGATAATAAACTTAAATACTTTATTAAGAATATTAAAGGACTCTACTATAATAAGAGAAAGAAATAATATAAATACTACGTAAAATAGATAGGCTATAATAACCTATCCTAGGAGCCTACTATAGAGCTAAGAGATAATAAAGCTATAACTCGTTTCTACTAGTAGTACCCTAATAGATTAGAGCTACTAACCTAACCTAAATCAACCTAATATAATATAAAACCAGCGCTAGTAGTAATAACTACTATATAAACAACCCTTATAGGAGCTCGAGAATAAGAGGGGGTACTATTATAGTAACTACTATAGTCCCTATAATACTACTACTATCTACTCGAGGAGAGCTTAGAGAGCCTCTAGAGCATAGGTACGACGTAGAGGCCTTATACTAAGCGCACGGGCTATACCCTTAATATATATCTTCTAACCTAAACTATTATTTAACTTCCTTTTATTACGCAACGTCTTATATTATACCTAAGTACTATATATAGTATATTAATTAAGCTTCTAAAGTAAGCTCTAACGTCCCTACTTATTACCTCTTATAATAAATATATTACTATAGAGGGTATTACTTCTCCTATTAGTTCTTCTAATTAAGCTTCTAGTTCTTATAAGTTCTAATCCTTATTTTTCTAAATTATCTTATAAATATCGTCCTTATATAGTCTATATAGTTCTATTACTCCTATAAAGAAGTATATCCTATTCTTCTTTCTTATCTTCTAGAGTAGTTCTTTATAGTTCTAGAGGTTAGCTTCTAGTTCCTACGTTCTTTCTATATTAGAGTAGCCTTTCTATTTTACTAACTACTCTTAATAGAAATTATTATCTTAGAATTCTTCCTATCCTATCTCGTAGTATCTATAGAGATCTTCAACTTTAAATTTATCTTCTTCTTCTATTTTATAGTAGAAGTTTCGCTATAGTAGCGTTTTAGGGTCTATAGGTTCTAGTTTACTTATATAAAACCTAGGGTAGATTTTCGTATCCTTTAGTAGTTATAGGGTATAGGTAACTAGTCCATCTTATAACTTAATTAAAAATAGTCTAACTTTAATATTATTAAGTCCCTTACTTAGTTATTTTATATATAGGTTCTTTATATATAAATATACTTTATCCCTCTCTCTTAGTAGAGGTACTGTTTTTTATTTTTTATTAGCGTACTTAATACTACTTTCTTATACTTTAAGTATCTTATCTTATATTTCTTTATATACTTTCTTAAGTTCGTCTATAGTTAGTATTAGTTACTATTACTACTTATACCTTTAGTCCTAGTAATATTCTTTTAAATAGGTTTAGATATCTTCTATAATTTATAAAGAATAGTATTCTTCCTATTAATTCTAAGAACTTATTATTATGCGCAAGTTATACTATAGGTAGTACTAATACCTAATTATTTTATTAAGTATTAACGTAAATTCGTAGATATACTTTTATTATATAATTCGTTCTTTCTATTTATCTATCTATCTATAGATAGTAAGCTATTAATAGCTTCCTTTTTATTCCTATTAATACTAATAGCGTTACCTAAAAGTTTAATATAAAGAGCTTATCTCTATTACTAATAATTAACTTTAGTATTCTATAATATCTAATCAATTAATCTAGGAATATAAATACTAACTACTATATAGTATAGTTATTCCTAAATAGTATTATCTCTACGTACTTAATAAATCTATATATAATAACTATTATCGCATTATATATAATTCCTATAGCTAGGTCTTTTAATAGTAGTAGTCCTATTATAAAGTCTATTAAGATATCTTCCTAGAGAAATTCTAGTAGTTCTATTACTTATATCTTACTATATAGTACGTAAGTACTATATTTATTTTTCTAATAGTCTATATATTTTCTAATAAAGGTTATTACTTTATCCTTTATATTCTTGAACTCGTAGTTTCTCCTAATAAGTTCTATAGTTCTTATAATTCTAGAGTATCTATATACTAGATTATTATAGTATTATCTTATAATTACTTCCTATAATTCTTTAGGTACGTTATTTATAATTATTATAAGATTATTAATTTCTTAATTCATATTAATCTTATTTACTAGTCCTAAGGATCTATCCTAGTTAAACTTTAGTATTATTCCTTTAATAGTTTCTTTTATTCCTACAACATTATATCTATAGCTAAGGGCGTCTACTCTACTATTATCTTTTCCTAGTATATATATAATTTAGAATTTATATTATCCTAAGAGTTCTAATTATCTAGTTTATTATTAATTTAAAGCTTTAGTTATTATAAACGTAACTAAGTTCTTATAATTAGTAAATATTATAAGTTCTAAGTAACTTTCTACGTAAATTCTCTAATATTTTAGTATGTTTACTATTATAAGTAATTCTTTATTATATATATTATATTATTCTTCTAGTCCTAAGAACTTTCTAGAGTAGTAGGCTATTAGGTACTATTTTCCTTCGCGTTCTTATAGTACTACTACGCTATATATAAGGTCTAATATATTAGTCTTAAATCTTAATACTTCTCCTTTATAGAATAGTACTAATATAGGTAGTATTATATAAACTATCTTAAGTTCGTTAAATACTTCTTAATATTCTTTTATCTATAACTAAAGTATATCTTTCCTTATTAGGTTTATAAGTAGTAAGGCTTTTCCTAAAAAGTTCCTTATAAAGTATCTATTAAAGTTAATAAATCCTAAGAATAACTATATCTCTTTAATATTCCTTAGTTCTTTCTATACTTTTACTACTTTAATCTTTTCTTTACTTATTTTTACTCTATTAATACTAATTATATATCTAAGGAATTTAACTTCTATCTTATACTATTTATATTTTTCTAGTTTTAGCTTTAGGTTATACTAGTCTAAGCTTCTTAATACGTTTTAATATATTATTTATATTCTTTATAAACTATAAGTAAATTAATATATTATCTAAATATACTATAATATATTCGTCTAGGTATTCCCTAAGTATATTATTAATTAATACTTAGAATATAGCTAGTATATTAGTTAGCCTAAATAGTATTACTATATACTTATAATAGCTATAGCGTATTCTAAACACTATTTTCTATTCTTTACCTTCTTTTATTCTAATTAGGTAGTAACTATCCTATAGATCTAGCTTCGTGAATATCTTTTATATATACTAATCTATCGCATAGTTCTATAATATTTAGTAGTAGGTAGTAGTTTTTTATTATAATATTATTAAGCTTCCTAAAGTTAATATATACTTAAGGTAGCTCTTATTTCTTTAGAATAAATAATATTAGGTAGCCTACTAGTAATATTAATTTCTATATATAACCTTTTATAAGATTTTTCTTAATATAGTCTCTAAGTATTTCTAACTCTTATTCTAATAGTCTATAGATAGGTCTAGAAGTTAGTTTCTTCTCTTCCTATAATATAATTATTAGTCCTAGGGTTAATACTTTAGTAGAGAGTTTTCTTCTATCTCTTCTATAAAGAGGTAACTAAATTCCTTATACTATTATAGGATATTAGGAGTTATATATTTCTCTAATACTCTTACTTTATAACCTAATACCTAGTTAGTATCTATAGAGGTAACTATACTTTTATTATATATTAGTTTTAAAGTAGTTAATTTATAAATTATCTTCTTATCTACTATCTTATTCTATTAATACATAGGCTTAGATCTATATATATCTTTATAGTCTATCTATAAGAGGTTCTAGTTTTTCTAATTAACTCTAGGATTAAACTCTTATAACTATAGTAGTCCTAATATAATATCTTTACTAGCTAAGGCTAGGATATCTAGGTATACTTCTATAGTTCTTCCTTAGATAGTAAGTATTATAGTATTTATATATTACTACTAGTTCTCCTAGTATAGCTTTTCTATTCGCGATATAGACTAGATAGGGATACTCCTTCTCTATAGGCTTAAGTCTAGCTTATTACGCTATATTTAGTAATATAAAGTTTATAAATAATCTTAATCTAATAATACCTTTATCTATTATACTCCTACTATAACTAGGAGTTAATAAGCTTCTCTATATTAATAGCGTTATATTCCTATTATTAAGTACTTATCTAAAAAAGACTTATCTTATTTATACTCTCTTCTTATAAATCTATTTAATATCTTAGCTTCTTTATATTATTTATACTTATCCTATAGATAGTATTACTATAGTATATATATATATCTTCTATAAATTATATATATTATTTATAGTTTTATC